>VCCN01006703.1:6648254-6660021 GCA_006491835.1 Architeuthis dux | reverse complement strand
ATGCCACAGAACCCTCGAAGGGCTGCATTTCTCCGAAGTTCTAGGCCATAGTGGTTTCGAAGAACTGATACTACACTTTGATCTTAGCCAAAAGGCTGCGAAGCGACCTCCAAAAGATGTTGGTAACACAATGGTTTCTATTGAATGACTAAGCAGACCTGATTTCAATAGGCTTATATTTGTTTCAACTGTTTCTTTAGAGAAAGCTTTTAAGTATGCAAGTACATCTTATTCCATTTATTTATTTGGTGTAATTATGTCATAGTTATATATTTACACACCACATATCGCTGAAAGTTCATGTCTATCCACATAATATCTCCAAAAGTTCTCAATGAAATTTTGTGGAAGGGTGTGCAATGGCATCCAGACGAAGTGATTCAATTTTGGGGCAGACCCATGCACAATTAATTTCCATGACAATGGATTAGGCAGAGGTATGCGCTCTCCGAGTGCTTTCTAGTTTATTAGAAAGTTTTTAGCAGATTTTTTTTCCTTTAATGCAAATATCCCCTTGAATAATTTTATGGAATTTAAAAATTAAAAAAAAAATTTCCTGGAGAATTAAAATCAGTTTTGATTTTTTGTGAAAAATTCTGCTGAGGTTGTAATTATGCTCTACATTGGATAATTCAAAACTGCAAAGTAAAATACTGCTTTGTTTGGCAACTTAGTTTTATTTGTTATCTTGTAGACTTTATGACATGTAAAAAGAAAATATTAAATGCTAAAAAATTCTTTGAAAGAATAAAACTAGAATTTACAAACAGTTAAAAAATGTATTTTCCCTATTGTTCTCACCCACAATGTTATTAAATTATCATCACAAAATAAAAGAATTCATCAATATAATCATTATCTACTGTAATTGTACTTTTTTTGTGAACGAGGGTATGAAGTTAACATGTATGGAAGCCCTGTACGCAATAAGTTCATTATTGCCTCTTTATTCATGGCTTACCGTATTTAATGGCATATAAGACCCCCACCAACACAGCAGGGAATATTAGGGGAAGGGACGATAGTGTATTTACGTGTTCATTTAATGTTGTTGAAATTTGTAGCTACAGTATAGACAAAAAAAAACTCGAACAAAACATGCAACTAAGACAGCAGGAAAAATCTTTTTAATAATAATACTGTTGTAATTTACAAGAGAAAGCAAAAACAGCTAAGCTATAGCAGAACGGATTTTATAAAAACAAACTACCAGTTGAGATGAAAAACGTGCAGATCAGGAAAGAAGAAGTCATTTACAATGAAAATATGAAAGCAATAATAGAACCTGACAAGAAAAAACAAAAGCACCTTAGATATAGCAGAAACATCAAATATTTTGTCTTCACAATAATCCGCTGGCGTTTTCTGTGCAATTGATGTTTTTGTACGCAATGATAAACCGTGCCTTTTCATAAAACGGTAACACCAACTTTCTGTTCCTGTAAAGCCCTGATTTCCCTGTTCCTCTCCTAATCTCCTGGCCTCATTAATTATCATTTTGGTGGAAACGTATTTCCCCGAATTCCACTCATTTATCACCCAGTTGTTTAACTCATCCTCAAGTTGTGGCCAATGTGGGGGTGGACAACGCAGGTTACGTTTACCTTGTTTAGCACTTTGTAGCTGTTTTTCTTGCTTTCTCCATTCTCGTATCATTTTGGCTGTTGGCGGTGCCCCAAACACTCTCTCTGCCGCTCTATTACCATGCTCCTTGGCATATTTTACCACTTTTAGTTTGTATTCAGCAGTATAGCTTAAGCGCTTCCCCACTGTAGCCATCTTGAGTTAGAGTTGGATGCTTAAACGGAGATATTCATCTCAGACTCATTGGAATATCCAGCTTTAATTTTTACGATAATTCCTTTTTAAATTAAAATCCCCGTGATGATGATGATGATATTTGAGTAAATACTATTACAGTATTATGGAGCCAGGCTACGAACAAATACTGGTAGTCTAGTGTCTGGGTAAACATAAGCCTACCACTACTTCAACATCGCATATAAGACCCGGGGGATGTTTTTTTTAGCCAGTTTTTGGAGGGGGGAAATACGGCAGTCTGAAATGACGTCTCTTGCAGTACTTCAGCTTAACATGCTAATTATTTATTGCAGATGTTTCTGTTTCATATGTTGTAAAATAAAGTTTTCTGAATATTATATATTTTTTAAGGTGCTTTTATTTTTTTTTGCTTTCTTCAAATGAATTTTTTTTTCAAGTAAATAATTTTACAATTATTTTTTATTGTGAAAAAAAAAAAAAAAATGAGATTACAGGTGTTATTTCCGGGTGACAATAGTTTCAAAATTTGTTAAAGCAATTTTCTCCTTTGATCATCAAGGTGGTGGTTTTAATGCATCTTCCTTTTGATCGTATAAAAAATAAGATAGAAGAAAATTGTTCATTGTCCTTCATTTTTTTTTTTTAAAAAAGGCGCATCTAATCTAAGACCCCGAAAAGTTCAAGCCGCTTTGGATAATTATCCGATGACAATAGAGCACTCAAACAAAACACAACCCACGAGATATTTATACTTTTATGTCCGTTTGGACTGCCATACTATGGAATGGGAAAACTTATCAGCAGTCTTCGCCTATCACCAGTAAAACTGCACTACCTATAATCAACATACTGGCGTATATAAACATCTTACTTCCCCCCACACTTGTACGGTGTTGTTAGCTCGAAAGCCACCTATTGTAAAAAAGAAAAATGTATTATTGTATTTTGGGGGGAAAAAGTAGTGAATATTTCCCCCCCGTTTAGTTCAGCACCCATTCTTTTCACCGAGCTTCCTCTGATTGACGGCGACTTTATTTTTGGAAGGTTTTCGATTGATTGACATAGTATAATTCCGAATCGAGACAGAAATGTAAACAAAAACATTGAACTAACACTTGTCTACTGTAAAGTCTACAAAAGTAATTTTACGTTTAAAAGATTTTTTTTTAATGCTATTTGTGTTGCCAACAAGAACACAATTAAGATTTGACTTCGACTTCAGGAAAATTTAAATTATTCCATTTCTTTAAAATGGAATAATTTAAATTTTTCCGTTTTTTTGGAGGGTGGTTTCAGTATAAATAAAATCCGTGAGAATATAAGGTTTATATTTTTTTGTTTCAGCCGTTTCATTTGAGACTTACAAGGAGTAGAAACATGGCGCGATAATTCCGCACAAAATAATTTAGCGCCGACTATTCAGCGCAAAGAAAGAAAATTCCGATAGAAATAAGAAGATAATATCGGGCGCCAGTAAACTCAATGTTATTTACTTTCACTAAAACAATGTAGAATTATTGATTAAATAAAAACAATATTTGCCTAATCTAAGTAAAGAAAAGCGCCTCTTCTTTCCATAATCTCCCACGGCCACCTCACTCGCAATTTTAATTTTAAATTTTGTAATTTCGACGTGAAAAAGAAAATGAAAAATCTGTTATTGCTATCGTCAGCGTCGGTATCGTTGGGTAATACATTTTCGTCGCTATGTTTCGCGTAAGAATTCAAGTAAATGAAATATAGAAATAAATATCAAATCATTATTTACACTATCGGGTCCAGGATTAATGGGCTTTTCTTCTAGTCTTCTTCTTCTACGATGCTGAATAATTCGTTGTAATGAAGAATACTTAGGAAGTCGAACAGTTGCTTCATCCATCAAATATGAGGCTTGTGTCTCTTCTTCGATTATTTTCCGTGCTGCATCATTAGATGCACCAGCCCTCTCACGAATATTTGAAATTGTTTTTTTCAGTTTCGACACTTCAGGTTTTGGCACATGGGTATGATCCGTGATATTTTCCCACGAATTGCCATCGACATCGACATAGATGCGACCTCTGCATTTGTCATTAGTACAGCGATATGACGTTTTTTCATTGGCAAGTTTCTTATCTACACGATAGCAATATCCGTTTAGCAAGAGATGCTTTCGCCCTTTCTCTGATAAAATCCACTCCATTATTTGGTTAACTGTATGAGAAATAGATCGTTTTAGGACAAACACTGTCATGCACGGTGGGGGGGGGGGGGTCAATTTTTAGCGGTGTTCCGTGTAAATTATCACGTGATTACAGGCGTGCTATCTAATGACACCCATGTGGACACGGAATTTCACAGATTGGAATGAGATATGAGGAAAAGAAAGTTTAAAGGCTCAGCAGAGCTGGACACGAAGATGTTGTTATGCTAAGCATTCTAAAAGGAACATCTGCTCTAAAGAAAATATTTGAAGAATTTAGGAAACGAGATAAGTTGGAAGTCATAAGCAACCTAAACAATTTTAAACTAATTCCTTAAAATTAAAATAAATTAATTTACAAAACTCAATCGAATAAATTTTTCTTAAGCCCGACTAACAACTGTCTATGTGCTGAATTATCAGCCGACCTTGTGTACTGTAGAAAGTATGTAAGTATACTTTTATCCACTTTATATATTTATTATTTACATACGCGGGTAAGTTAATAAGTCTGTAGCCTATTGATGGAAAAAGCATTCATTTTTCAACATAATCTCTTTTCTTGTGAATGTACTTAACCCGAAGCTGCTCCATTAATCACACATTACAGTGAAAATTTCAGATCAAAATTTAGCTAATAACTGTGTCAGGCTTAATGATCCACACTCAAATCTTCCTAAAAATTAACAATGAGAATAAGTTCTAGTCATTATGAGTATGATGCAAATAAACATTGAAATATTAACAAAATCAAACATGAGTAATCCTTGGTTTGATGTGTCCAAATTTCAGTTAGCTATAAATGGCTAATGTTAAACCAGAAATAGCCATGTTATAGCCAACTGAAATTTGGACTCACTAGAACTGATTAGATAACTTTGACAAATGATCAACAGACAAGGCACAAACAAACCAGAAGTAGATGTGACAGGTGTGTACTTGAAAATGGCAGGTGACACGCAGTTGCTCAATTTTGATAATTTCCATAGTGAAGAAATAGAATTGATATTTGCACTCAGTAAGTAATGTACAATCAATGTATTCGCAAACACATATTTATACATCAATCAAATCAAAGCATAGGGTCAACCAAGAACATTAAATATATTTCCTGGGTAAATGATATGTGTTTTTTCAAATGAGCTTCAAGTTACCAATTAACATAAGTTTTATGTTATTTGACTTTAAAAATGTCTTGCCTAAATTCTGTCAAACAAATTACAATATAATCCTAACGTCACTGTTGTAGAGCTTTGAAAAAAGTTTTAAAAACATGGGTTTTAAATGCCTTTCAATTTATAAAGCTACAAAAAGGTTTCAGAATGGTGAAAATTTAGATCACAGAAAGTATAACTCTGGAGTCTGTTGTCTTCAGACGTCAATTTACAAAAGAAAAAAAACAAACAAACAAAAACAAAAACAAAAAAAAACATGGTTTTAAAGATGCTCCAGTATTCTGGCCCGACAAGATCACAGAAAGTATAACTCTGGTATTCTGGCTCGATAAGGCATCATCTCAATACGCCAAATCTGTGTTGCAATATCTTGATTCCAAACAAAGACAACCTCTTAAGTTGCCTTCAGTGCTGGCCAATTGAAACAGCTCAAGCCATATTTAAAAGAGTGATTTTCAAGGATGGATTTAAACAAAAGAAACGGAGATGGGTTGCATGCACAGGTTCAAGCAGTGGTGGAAATGCGCCATGTCATTTTACAAAATATTACCAAGAATCTTTTGGTTTCGGTTCACTGCAAATGCAACAGTGTGTATCACACTATATTATTTTCAGTATGTTAATGTAGAAGAGACTTTTCTCTTTCATGTGAAATTTAATTAAACCATTCATCTTTTTGTAATGTTCACGAATACATTGACCCTACCTTAATAGGTAATACTTTTCTTTTCTAAGAAATTTATTGAAATCTATAAATGGAAGGTCATGTTTTTTAATAATTATGATATCATTTTCTATGCAAATCAGCAACTATGATTGTAGATGAAAAAAGAGCTTAATAAAAAGGTTCTACAAGAAACTTCATACAAGAAAGAACATGTTTTTTGTTTCTCAAAAGTTATCTTTTTAGAAATTCCAGCACTGCAGATATCAACCCTATTAGAACCTCTTCTTAATATAAACCAAACTTCAGTTGTTTTTGTTTTTTTTAAACAAACCACACTTGCTGATATATTTGTATGTACAAGTATGCATTTTATATGTGTGCGTAGAAAAAAAAAAAGAGGAAGACCTAATGTATAGAAAAGCTAGTTTAGCTGACCATTACTATTGCATACAGAGTTCAATCCTCACCGAGTTCCCCACATTTGTGGCCATGTATCATACTAAGCTCAGTTTAGTAAATATATAAGCATAAGAAAAAGAGACAGAAATATACATCTAGACAAAGTAGACACATGATAACCAGCATCCTCGCTTGGAATAAATGATGTTATGTCATTTTGTGTTTAGCTGTGTTGGTTAAAAACATGTATGGTTTTTTGACGGTATTTAGCTGTGTAAGAAAAGGAGAGAGAAACAAAGACACGTGTGTTTAGGTTGATGGCTGTTGGTTAAGAGAGTAACCGTAGCTACCAAAAACGAGACTTCACCAGGTCACTTCCATTATCAGATCGAGGCTTCGTCTAAGTCTCCGGTACACAACAATCGGATGAATTGCTTGCCTTTTATTTACGTTTAAATCACAAAATACAATACATGGACAAATAGATTATAAAGATGTTACAATGTCATACTTCTAGACTAATACAGGATTCTCTCATAAAATAAGATTTACATTTAAAGTTTGTTTTTAACATGAAGAATAATCAAGATTCAAGAATGTCTTTCTCGAATTAGCAATCTCTAATTTTCATATTTAAAGCTATGGGTAACCTTACTGGGGATCCTTCTCCTGTTTTCCATTTTAGAAACAACTAAGGCCTGATAGTCGTTATGTGGGAGGATGCTACTAATGTCCCTTAATTCTTCTTTCAGCTTCATGGGATTATATGCGCAAGTCAGGCTAGTATAGATTTCAGCATCTTGGAAAAGAAGGTATCAGGGAACTTCCCACTGTATAGATTGCAATCACCATGGTACATGAGTGGTGGTATGGTTTTGTCTGTGTATCTAGCTTTGCTAAAATAGACTGTTGCAGTTAGTATACTAGTGGACATTTTCCTGTTGCTATTTCCTGAAGAAGTAGTTTTATTTTCCCTCTTTTCTTATACACCTGATGAAGCCTGAAGAATGGATTGGTCAAAACATTGTGTTAATAACATAAAGACAAAGAAAGAGTTCAATTGTCTGAACAAAATTTAGAATGTTAATGACTCTTCTCAAAGTTATTGACAATATATTTAGCAAAAAGATTATTACCATCAAAGTCTATAAGTTATTAGATTTGGGAAGCTCTAGCTTTTCTTTTGATTTGAAGGATTTGTGCTCCTGGTGAATGTCTTGGACCTTGGTCCACTGTGCAAACTATATGAAGAATAGTATCAATGCAATACAATGGTTTGTTATCCTTGATTAACTGAGGTTTTGAAAACGGTTAGTTTATAAAATCGCTACTTCTGTTTAACTTCTAGTGTTACTGGTGGGCAGGGTGGGGTTATGAGTTTTTTTTATTACAAAAGCTTTAAGTATAAGAAACAAACAATCGTTGTATAATGAAAAAACAATTTTGTCTGTCAAAGAAGAAACAATGTAATTTATTTTAATTATATAATTTATTTTAAAGAAAGAATTTTATTTTATCATAATGAAAAAAGAAGAATATAGAAAATATATGGATGCACCTCAAAAGTAATTTAAAACAACAATGTACAGAAAGAAATCTATTTTAAGTCAAAGAAAAAACAATGTAATTTAATTTATTTTAATTATATAACGAAAAAACAAGACTAAGTAGTGCTGATTTTTCTAAACAACATACTGATCGCCTATTAAGGCTATAATAAAAGTTTGGTCTTTTGGTATAATAATGCTTTGTATCATAAACTTATCTAGGTAAGAAGTTAAACAGAAGTAGCCATATTACTAAAGTTAGCCATTTTATAGCTAACGTTTCAAAACTCCATTTAAGCAAGGATAACCCAATGGTTTTATAGCCTTTTATCACATAAGTAATAATGCTGACAGAAGTTTTCAAAGCACATTCCCAATGTAAGGGCGACCAAAGTAATAAACATATCCCATTTAGCGCTATGGCCGTTTTGACCATATAGCGAAAAACACTACCGACCGTCAACCAAAACTGTCACCATAGGTTTCTTTTGTTCAGCTGGCCTTTTTAGGCCGATATATCACCTGTGTAGTGTTTTTGGCTACATTATTGAGTCCGATATATTGGCCTGGCAGTGCTATAAGGGTTAATTTTATCTTCCAAACAAGTACATTCAATGTCTTTCACTGGGTCGCTAATTTGATGAAAACCTTTGATTAAAAAATGTTGATGGCTACATAAAGTGGTACAAAACTTCTATATTTTTCTTATAGTATGAATCACCATAAAATTCAGTCAAGAAAGAAATAAAGAAAGAAAACTCACCTCACTTGTTCCTGTTGTGTTCCTTGCACCATTACCCATTGAAAAATGTTCAACTTTCAATGTAGAAGGCAACAAGTTTGTAGGTTCCTTTGTATGGCCAAAACTATGTGTGTTTAATGTCTCATCTCCAAGATAATGGATAACAACCTTAGCTTCATTGTCAAACAAGCGGTACACATGCTTTTGAAAACCATTATTCTGCCCATCTTTTGTTATTAAATAGAAGAAGCTCTTCCTTAGAGCTGGGCACCGGTTTATAGTCATTATTGATGTACCTCTGTTGCACCAACGGTAGCCATCCTTTCTCCAACTGTCAATGTCTCTTTGTGACTGAGCTCCATACAAAAAGATCTCACCTCCAGATGGAAGTATAGGAGTTTTTGTTTCATAATTTTCAATTGGCAGACTTAACAGATCCATAGCCTTTTGGGTTTCCAAACCCTTGTGAATCATTTTTCTAAATGTTTTCATTTTTGCTATTAAACCAAGTGAAGCTTTGACTTAAGATTATACAAGTAGATCAATATTTAAAACTTCATGTTAATTATAATGCATAAATTAGTGAAAAGGTATGAGTGAATTTTTTTAAAAATGATTAAAAACCAGAATGACTATTTATACTAGACATTAAAGAAAATGTCAGTTTGAAACCAGAGCAACACATCTTTTTTATGGTCAGTTTTAGACAAGTAAAATTTATAAAAATTAAGTAGAAAAAACGACTACAAAATGCAATATGTTTTTTATAATCTATTCTGAATAACCAATGGTTTATAAAACAGCTTTTTGCTAGATTAAAAACACTATTAGAATAAAGAAAGAAAAGATTTAATATGGTTTCAAATTTCGATATATAAAAATTATCTAACTTCAATAATTATTCTGATAAGAGATTTTAAATGATAATTTATTCAAAAAGCAGAATATTGCATTATTTTAGGGATAACATTTGTATTTCATTAATTCCATTGTGCAAAATAGGTGAGAAAATATTAAGTCTATTCTAAAATTGTTATTGAGTAAAAATTAATTTTGATAATTTCTTTAAATTCCATTGAGAATAAATGAGTGTCACATACTTTTTCAATAGCAATAAAATAGCAAATATATTTTTTATGTTGCATGAGGGTAAAACAAAGAGTAATTTTGATTGCCTTATCAAAATTTGTGTAAGTAGCAGTCAAATATTTTCCCCCGAACAAAATTTACATCTAATTCAATTCTACTATTAAAATTGATTGCTAAGAAAATCAGCTGCTGTTTGTAATGTTTTTTACTGATTAAATGTAGGGCTGGTATGATCAGACAATTTTGGAGATAGCAAAAAAACAATGCTTAATTTTTAATCATATAAAATAGCTAAAAATTTTTAATTAATTTAGTTATATCAGGAGTAAAATCAATTTGCAATAAATATCACAATTAAAATTCATCAAGCAAAAACGGATACACCAATTTACAAAAAGAAAAGCTTTCTAAATAAATCAGAATAATGACCAAAAATTTTCCCTATAAAACGGGAAATTGTAAACTGAAAAGACTTATTTTTCGCTAAAATAAAATATTCAGGTTTATGATTTTAGATTAGAAATAGTTTTTCTAAAATCGTATTTTTGTTTTGTTTTTGTGCAACGACCAACCACAAAACAAAGGAAACATTATGAAAGTTAATAAAAAAAAAACTTACACGTGATGTGTCGTGATAAGATTTAGATAATTTTCTGGTATTCCCAATATAAAACAATTATATCAAAATATATCACAACCCAGTAAAATAAAACCGAAATAATCAAGTCACGAATATTAAGTTCACGGAATTTTACACGGACACCGATCCTCTTTTCCGGAAGTGAAGCGGGTTGAAAAACAACAAAACGTTTGCTATACTCTGGTAAACATTCTTAAAAAGTGTTTCATAATTTGTAGAGTACGTTCATTTGGGAAAAAAACATCAGGTAACATCTTAAAAATAAATTTCCAATATGTATTTTAATTTCTAGCCT
The DNA here is from genome assembly GCA_006491835.1 of Architeuthis dux. Lineage (NCBI taxonomy): Eukaryota > Metazoa > Mollusca > Cephalopoda > Oegopsida > Architeuthidae > Architeuthis > Architeuthis dux. Next base: position 6,649,503 of record VCCN01006703.1, on the reverse strand, counting down.
CCTCTTCGAGAACAAAAAAAATTCTCACGGGTCACGTGATTTAGTAGTTCGCTCGCTGGAGAACCTCCTAACGTGATAAACTGATCCGTGACAAGGTTTTTTTTTTCTTCCTCCGCCGAATTCCAGTGCAAAGATAGAACAACGAAACAATTTATTACGCCAAAAGTTGCAAAATTCGATTCTTAATCATGTTTTTTCCAATATGTCCGACCGTTAGAAATATGTAATATTGTTAATCCAGAAAATGCCGAAGAAATGGGGTCGCATGTGTTGTCGTGTTGACGATAAAATTATACAACTGGGATTATTGTTTTGTTTTTCAACCTACCGCCAGTATTTACTGTATGTAATTATCAGAGTGAATGAATATTCGGACGTATGTTTATCGTTTATGTTTAAATCATACATCCTATCCGTGATATCACGGGTTACGGGTGTCTTGCTGATAAAGTAAAAACACCGACTTTTAAAACAGCAAGTTCGTACAATAAGTCATTAAATGTTTAGATTCAATAACCTCACATGAACTCACTAGGCTATAAAGAGTAGTAAACGAAAGAGTAAAACAATAAAATAGGACGTTTCTTGTTAGTCAGTCAAAAGCTAACGTCCATAATTTTAAAGTACGGAGGCCTAAAAAGAAAACCAGATTAGCTTTTTGCGGGGACTAACGAAAAAGACCCAATAAATATTTGTAACAAAACAACTGATCATTATCGTACCGTTTGTACTCTTATCTCCCGATTTTGACAGGAACAACAATGAGGATAAATGATCGTGGCTGTGAAGATATTTTAACATCATTCCACTGATGTCATACGACACATGCCCTTTTTAACGCGTACGTAGGAACGAACAAAAATTGCCTATTTCCACGGATCTCCAGGAACTAAGCTCTGTATAAGTTTCCTAATGATCCCTAGTCACGAATGGCCAGAGACTTGGCAAAGACATGCCGGGGAAGTCTATGATCGTGGCTGTGAAGATATACATTCTCGAGCGATGACCGGTCAAAAGGTTTAAAATGCAAGCAGTGTAGTACGGACGACTGCAAGTTACAATGTTGAACGGTGAAAAGGCATCAGTCGAGAATGTCAACACTGTACTACGAATAATTTAATTGAATTTGTATTACGCAATTTAATTAAGTATTTTTTTTTTTTTGTAAATTTGAATGAATAAAGGTTTTATTTTTTATTTCGTACCATTAGAGCAGTATTTTTTTTTCCGCATTTTTAAATAATTTTAA
>VCCN01006703.1:6629859-6647245 GCA_006491835.1 Architeuthis dux | reverse complement strand
ACAAACATAAACAAAATCAACTGCACATTGTTAAGCAATAAACATTGTTTTTTTATAAAAATTACATTCATTATGTTTTAATGGACAAGGTGTTTTAAAAGAATATATAAATGCTGTCATAATAATAAACAGTTCAGTCCAGAAAGTGGTATATCTATTCACATGGTTTTCAAATCTTTTCTGCCTAATTAGTAAAAGTTGTCTGCAATGCTTTGAAGCATTTATTCGCTTCCCCACGATGACAATATGCTAAGAAATGATATTAATTAAAGTGTAGTTTATTCCTCAACTGGGTTTTGTTTTTACATTAAGCATCAATCAAGCATTTTCAGAAATCACTAATTTTGTATCAACTCCTTGCCAATTACTTATCTTCGGTAATAGAAAACTGTTCCAAATCCTGACTAAGAACAAAGACCATTTCTCAGTGCAGATTAGGGCATGGGCTTTAGAGGCTGCAGCCCAGAGGCCTCTGCCAACTGGAGGCTTTCAGAGATTAAGTGAAAAGTTATTTCATTGGTGAATGCTGAATCAAAGTATAAGTACTCAGGTGACATCGAGCCTGAATTTGTGCAAAAAATTCTTCACTTCAAGAACTTGAATTCAGGTACAAGCATGAAACGTACAACTGTTTTTCAGTCAAACTCATAATTCCTTCCTCCCAAAACTATCTTTCCCAGAAAAGAACTGCCCTAGGTGCAATCTGCCAAGGAATTGAAATTTTTTTTTTCAGTAATAGAATTCTCTAAAGACTGGAATAAATAGTAATTCAAAAAGGTGCAATATATGGTGAATAGGGTAGAAAAGTGAAAACTCGCCAGTCAAGCTATAAATATTTTTGGCTAGTCACCAAAGAAACACATGGTCTTATCTTGATGGAATATTACACCCTTTCTGTTGTTAACTAATTCTGGATACTTTTCATCAATTGCTGCTTTCAGTCAATCTAATTGGGAGTCGTACTTGTTTGAATCAATCATTTGGTTCTTCGAGGGAGCTCATAATATAGGACTCATCATTCTATGAGGTAGCCATCTCACAGAAGTTAGGTTTCCATTCACACAAAAAAAAAAAAAGATAAAAAGCTGCATGTACAAAATTCCAGTTGCAGCAGAATGTAGAAATGTACCTAATGCTAGCTGCCCTGAAAATAAGACATGAAAAGCACTGTAAAGCTTTGTTCCAGGAGAACACATATGGTATCATTAAATATCTTATTAGTAAGCAAAGTGTGAAAATTAATACCATATGGGAAACAGCTTTGGAGAAAAACCACAGCAAGAGGACCCAGTCCCAAAACAACCCAACCTATCTGTGATATCCCATATCTTAGCTTTTCCTTAACTATTATGTTGGTGCAAAACTAATGGTGGTTTTTCACCATCAACTTTAAAGCAGTCTATCTCAGCTTAGAATAAAAGATAATCGAAATGAAAACCTTCAGAATCTACACATTCTTGCCAACTAGAAACAAGTTCATTTATTCTGGAAGCATAGAATTCTGAGGTCCCGGAACCAATGAAATCTTCAATGGTGTTTTGAGCTGCTGCTTGGTTGTTGAAGATTTGCAGGAAGTGGTCGAAAAGTGGTAGTCAGAGTGAGGTCTGGTGAGTCAGCTGGGTGAGGTAGTGTTTCATAGCCTAGTTTGTTCAGTTTCTGCAGGGTCATTCGCACAATATGTGGTTTGGCGTTGTCATGGAGAAGAATTGGTCCTTTTCGATTTACCAATAATGGACATAAACATTGCAGTTCTTTGTGTGTTTTGTCGATTTCCTGGTAATACTTCTTTGCTGTGATGGTTTCACCAGGATTCAAGAAGTTGTAGTGAATGATTCCACTTGATGACCACCAAACAGTGATCATAATCTTCTTTTGATGCAGGTTTGGTTTGGAGAAGTGTTTTAGTGTTTCACCTCTGTCCAGCCATTGCTCGACATTTAGTTCCTCTGTAACCTCTAGAGTTGTTGTGTGGGTCTGCTTCAATAATGGCCCTTAATTGGATGTCGTCAATCACAAAAGGACACATTGGTCTCCGTTTCAAAATTTTTGAAACCAATTATTTTTGCACCAACCTAATAATCTATAATGAGTCTGGCTCTCATTAACTATTAACTAACTTGTTTGGAAGCTTGTTTTAATCTTTTTTTTTAAAATTTCTATTTTCTTCATATAAAGACTTCCTGTCAGAAATGTGTTGCCTATATATTTTCTTACAAGAGATTGGCTACCAATCTCTTGTAAGAAAATATATAGGCAACACATTTGACAGGAAGTCTTTATATGAAGAAAATAGAAATTTAAAAAAAAACAAACTAAAATACAAGATTCTTTTCAAATTTAGCATCTAAATAATGCAGTATTTGACTGTAGATATGTTTGCTAGACACTATATAACTAAGACACATAGCAGAAAGTACAATGCAATGCTGGAGAGAATAGTAAACATTTGGTTCTAAATCTGAAACAAACAATATGCAATGTATATTCCTGTATGTTGTAGAAGCACAATAATAAATATCAATATATTGCTATAACTTTGAGAATAATCATTAACATTTCAAATATTGTTTGGAGAATTGAATTCCTTCTTTGTATTTTTGATGTTACCACATTTTGGATGATTCATTCTTCAGCCTGTAAAAAGATGTATGTCTGTCTGTGGTGGACCCTTATTTCTTCAGAATATGGCAACAGAAAAAAAATGGTCATTAATAGGCCAACCGGATCAGTCCATTTCAGGAACTCGAGATACACAGATGAAACCATACCACTAATCATGTACCCAGGCGATTCCAATCTAGACACAGAAGTTCCCAAACACCTTTAGAAAATTACAGTGCTGAAAAAAAGAAAACTACAGTGCTGAAATCTATATACTAGTCTGACTTACACACATGGCTGACAAGTTAATATATGCTGCCTCAACTTTCTTGCTCTCCAGCGGTGCTCCCTGTCAATTATCTTGACCTCACCATGGGGTAGTGCTTAGTCAGCTAGTCTTGCAGACCATTATTATGGCAGTGAGTTTAATCCTCACTGGGTGGCTCACATTAAGCTTACAGTGAAAATATCATGAACCAAAGATAATGTCTTTAACAATAAGTTGAGGAGTCAAATATCTGCTGCTACTAGTTGTATAATATTTGTAAAAAAAATACCCCCCACCCCCAAAAAAACCGGAGGTCGTCTTATAGGCCAGATACAAAAACGGGTAACCTTAAAATAATAACCACCTCCAAAGCGTGTGTGCACACTTTTAAGAACAAAGCAACAGGCAAACCATAACAAGATTTAGGAAATAAAAATCAACTAATTATCAGATTTCAATACCATTTTCGTTTATGAATGAATTTATATAAAAGGGTTTGTGTAAGAAAAGGTTGTGGAAATATTTGTTTAGAGTCAATCAACCGATTCACCCCCCCCCCCCATTTAACTTTAAGAAATCTCTATCATTTGGACACTAAAAATATTTACATTTCTATAAAATCACCGGGGAAATTAAATCAGTTGAAATTTTATCGAAACTTTAACATGAGATGTAAAAATATGCACTGAATCGGAAAATAAAAACTACAATAAAACTAAAACGTTTTTTTCGAAAAGTTTTTAGTGTTTTTTTTTTTTAAATAAAATATATTGTAGACTTTTGGGTTGTGAAAACTATCAGCAGAAAAATTATCTTTAAAAAGATTTATTTTCAAAAATTAAATTAAAAAATGCTTTTTGATGTTTTAATTATTCATATATGTCGGACTATAAGACGAATGGTTTACGAGGATATTTGGAGGACTACCTCGCACTGTAACTCATTCAAGTCCCATAACTGTTAATATCGAGTTTTGGCAGTCGCACTGTAATATTTGTTTGTTTTTAATTAAATGTCCGTCTTATACACCGACATACACGGTATACGTGTACTTGAATACTTCTGAAACGTTGTTATTAAATAATAATGGCATTTTTAAATCGAGAAATGTAAAGTTTAACAAAATCCAATGAATGACGTGTTTAAAAAAAAAAAAGAAAATTGTATCGTATTACCAGATTTTTCCTGTTCATGAAACGATCGCACCAGCCCGGTGTACCTTTAAAATCTCTACTGTGTTCGGGGTTTGACCTTGCCCAATTCAGTGCATATGGTCTGATTTTATTTCTTGGTACGAAGTGGCCATTCTGCCACTGTTCGCGTATCCATTCTGCAACGTGATTTTCCAATTTTGGCCAATGACTGACACCCCTTCTTATGGAACAATGTTTCTCTGGCATTGTTCGTAAAATCTCTTCATTCTTTCGCCACTCTCTTACCATCTTCTCAGTTATGTCAAATGTCCTTGCGGCAGCACAGTTGTTTGATTCTTTGGCCACTTCAATGGCTCTTAACTTAAAACTTGCTTCATACTTTTTTCGTTTTGCTACTGTTGGCGCCATGATAACAAATTTTAAACTAGATAAGACTGAAGCTAGCAATAGCAACAGACTAAACCGTGAATCGCTTTGTGACGGTGCTTCACCCACCTACCGGCCACGCCCACCAGTTCAGTATCAGTTGTTTGGTATGTTTTGGTAGTTTGGGGGTCGTCTTATACCACCGATACGAACGAAAACAAATGGAATGTGGGTCGTCTTATTTGAAAGTCGTCTTATACACCGAGATACAGTATTTTTATTCTCTGCTTGAGTTAGGCAACTAATTATTCAGAACAATGTATATACTTCTTTTTTTATTTACATATTTTTTAAAAAGTAATTAAAACTATGGCGGGAAAAGCAGGTAGTGACTTGAAGAGTAGTTGTTACATTTGAAAAATAACATAACTGGTTTTTGATACGATTTAACTTAAATGAATCATTAAATTAAAATCATCCCAACCAAAATTCTGTGATTTCAATGACATGGCTCTATACGGTTTAAACAAAATAATGAATCTTATTCTTCATCCAAATTAAAATCTCAACACAACTTCAGTTATCTCCCCTGATATTTCAATCCTTAACCGGAACCAAAACAGAAGCTGCTTCATCGAAATTTCCTCTTTTTTTCTCAGCATTTAAAAAAAAAAGCAAAATTTACTTACTACTCCTCTTGTCCGGGGTAAATTCAGCCTGTGTATGGCTTTCAGCCACTGGATTCTCCTCGTTTCATCACCTGATTTCGTAACCTGAGGAATGTTACAAAAGCGAAACGGTTCCCGACAAGGACACTGTCTGTGGATGAAACCCACATGGATCATACAATACTCATCCCTCCATTGACCCAGCTTTCGTTGATTGTTGGAGCAATTATAAACAGCGCAGTTTCGACCACCGCCTTTTTTGTAAGGCATCCCCTTTTAAAATCTTTTCTCGATGAAATCCAAAACCAAGGGGAAAAGAAACTAAATATTTCCGGTTTAAGACGATCTTACTCAAATTCAAAGATTTTTTTCAGCCCTTCTATGGCTGACGGTTTCAGTAGCTCTTTTGTCTGTGGGAAGGGAGATAACTTTTAAATTACTAAGGTATAAATTGTGAGAAACACGTTTTCTTGCAACACCCTCTCCTTTCTCGTATATTTATCAAGTCTAGGTGCCTCGTCCCAGTGTAAGATGCAAGCTAGTCTCCCAGATCATTAGTAGTGAATTCGATCCTTACTGAGTGCTCCATACTTCTGCCAAACTACGTTTAGTAAATAACTTTATTTATCAAACATTACTGACAAAATATTTCCATCAAATCTATATCTAACACTTTCGTGATACACGTTAACGAAATATTTCGATCAAAAAAAAATCTATATCTGATACTTTGACATACGTTAATGAAATATTTTGATAAAACTTCTTAATACTACTACTTCTCAAACATAAACAAACTACCCCCCCCCCCTCACATACACACACACCACAACAAATAGTTGTTGGGTGGTCGAAATTGTTTGGTATAGATTTTTCATCGGAATATTTCGTTAACGTGTGTCGAGTATAGATTTTTTGATCGAAATATTTCGTCAGTGTGTGTCAGGAAAGTGTCGGATATAGATTTCCTGATCGAAATATGTCAAGAAGTGTCAGGTATGTAAGGCCGTTGACGGACACAAACATTTTACAGAAAGTTACAATTACATTTCAGCTATGCGTGTATGTGTGTGTGTGACTTCCCCAGTAAAATGACCTCAAAAAGAAATATATGATAAATGAGCTGTCAAGACTTTTTAGAAATAAAATACAAATCACTGGACGCTTGATAAAGCATAAAGCTATGTATTACCAGCGTCTTGAGTCTAATGATGAAAAAAAAGCATTTATTTCATTTTTACATAATAAAATTTTTTAAAAAATAAATGTTTGTTAATCTCATTGAATGATCGAACATGTTACAGTGAAAATGTATTAACATTAATTAGTTAAACAATAAACATTCTTAGCCAAAAATGCAGTTTTCACGGTTGATTGTACTTGCATAGTGTGAACAAAATGTAAACCCAAATTGATTTTGTTTATTTTTGGGCCACAATATAGGAGGGAAGGTGGTCCCGATTGTAAAATTTCGCTCACTCGATGTTAAAAACAGCGTACAAATAAAAAGAAATGAGATTAATGAAAGAAAAACGGAAGCAAAATACATAAATTATAGTTATTGTTTACCAACACATCTAACATGAACACAAACTAACAACAAACCAACAGAAGCAAAAAAGACATAGCGTTGAAGAAGTTAAATTGTTTTATTTGTGCGCCGTTTTTAACATCAAGTGAACCAGCGTGTATAACTTTACAATCGGGACCACCTTATTGTGCAATTTATTGTTTTCATTTTGTTTATATTTTGTATTCATTTCAACTTCAAGCAACAAACAAATTAAAAAAAAAAATCTCCAGAAGATAGATGAAGATAATTTGAAGCATCAATATCTCCAACTGATAACCGTCTCCCTTAAAAAAAACATTAAAAGTCATATTTACCGTAAAATAGAATAATGTACCTGTATGAAGGCTCATCCTCATTGTAAAAAGAACCCCTTAAGGTTAAAATCTGTAGATATTTAGTGGTTAAATTTCCCAAACTCGGCAAAGTCGGGACCAGCGCCGAGCCGACTTTTGTTATTTGCCGACTTTTAGAAAGTATTTAAAAGCTTAACATTTACCTTTTCTTCCAATGTATTACACTCCACAGACTTTTCTGCTGCAACAGTATCTGCTGATTCCTTTTCACGCAATAAACCATGACGCAACTTAAATCTATGCAGCCATACATCAGAATAATAACACTTGTGTTTCAATTTCAACTGTTCATGGAAAATTTTAGCTTGGACCACCAACATCTCACTCGATATTTTCATGCCTTTATTACGATGCTGTTGTACCCACTGCATTAGCACTTTATCTAAATGTTTATTTGTATCATGTTTCATGGTCTTACGTTTGTCCATACATTCCCATGTTTCACGACTTGCATAGAATTCACGTAACATTGTTTTCTGTTTTTTCAAATCATACACTGTAGATAACCCAACGCCATACATTTCACTGAGTAAGCGCACTGACGTTCCTGAGTCTAACTTCTTTAAAAGGTCCAATTTCTCATTTATACGTAACACTTTATTCTTACGCTTCTTTCCATTTTCACTAAGAACGTGTGTACCTGGCCGCTTGGAAGCCATTTTCGCAGTAAAATAATGGACAAGACGAAACGAAAAGACTCTGGATGTGTACAAAGCGCGGCACACAAAACACATGTGATTTCAAAACAAAACGTCGCGAGCGCCACCTAAACACAGTGGCAAGTCTGTGAACTAAGCCAAACAAACACTAGTTTTGCCGAGTATCGGACACCGCTCATTACCTGCCGGGTTTTGGAAGTTACCGAGTTTGGGATTGCCGAGTTTTGGGAATTTAGCCTGTAAGCTTTACTGAATCTGGCAGAGGGCTACAGTAGGGAAACCCCCAAGGAGGATTAAACTTACTGGCCAGTGAGGTAAATGATATTACTAACCTTGAGCCATCGTAGGTGACCGTTCACTTTTTGTCTAAACCCAGAATGAATGTCTCAACCGTCGTGCTTATACCCAGTTCGTCTAAACTATTATAATGAAAAGTAAGTACTAAATCAGAATTTGTCAACGATTTTGTGTTAAAATATTGGAAATTGCAGAATAAACTGTTAAAACTGAATTTTGAGTTGAAAAGAAAAATGACATTTTAATTGTTTTTAAAGTCTATTCAACGGGAACTAGACACCCGATATAATAAAAAAAAAAGCCTCAAACTTCTATAAAAGAGTATTTTATCGTCAAAATCTTTGTGTTATTATTAAGAAGAAAGATTGGAAAAAATCTGATTTAATCTATCTCTGTGAAATATCTATAGAGTCGGAGATATTTCAGAAAATTAACAGCATGAAAAGTTGTCCATTTGTAAACATTAAAATGACGTAAATTTTGCATTCGAAAATTTTCCGAAATTTCTGTTACGTAAAATGTTATTTTTATATAATAATGTCTTAGGACCGGAGATATTTTGAAAACAAATAGTGCAATATAAACAAAAAGAAAAATCTTTTCTAAAAATGTCACGAACAATTAACAAAACACTAGATTTTAAAATTTTGCAAAAAATCGACTATTTATTGGATTTTAATAACATTTTCAGTATTTATATAATAAAGGACGACTTTTTAAAAAAGAAGTTTCCATTCGAAATTTCTGGAATCATTTGATGAATTTATTTTACTTATAATTTCTGTTAAATAATGAGTTTTACACATTAAATATAGGTCCTTGGCAAAATAAATTCTATTTACATTTTAAAAAAATAAATAAAATAAACAGCACCGGCATATTTAGGAATTGAAAAATAAAGTAAAATATTGCTCTTCTTAGCAAATAAAGATAAAAACTTGCCAACTTATATTTTATGGTTATTTCCCGTTAAAAGAAAAAATATTAACATCAATATTTTATACAGATTTTAAAAAATTATTTCGATTAATTCGATTTTTAAAAACAAATCTTGTTTAAAGATCGATGTATGTCATTTTAACGAACCAAAGGTGAATTTTTAAATAAATAGTTTTTAAAAAAATATTGTCCAAGGGTATTTTTTATATATCTTTTTGTTGTTTTTTAATTGGATTACATTTTTTACGGATGGCTAAATTGTAATAAAGTCTTGCCAATTACGTGACTACCAGTCATTAGAAAGAAACCCTTTTTTTTTGTCTTTCAACGCTTAAAACCACATACTTGTCTGCTGCTACTATTGACACGACCTGTCAACAACTCATCGATCTAGGATCATACCAACCCCTATTGTTGAAAAAAAGATATATTTCATTTTCAAAATGGCGTCAAACTTATTGATTTATCGATTTAAAAAGTAAACATTGATTTTAAAAGTTCAATTCTATGTTGTAAATTAATGAAAATTTGTTTAAAAGCTTATCACATTTTTAAAAATTTTAATTACGTTTTAAAATAGGCTGTCAAAGATTTCAAAAGTTGCTTGATTATGCCTAGTCTTAACAATATAAAAATATAAGAATTAAACAAAACAAAAAAATATCCCTGGGTATTTAAAAAAAAAAAAAAATAATGTTATTAATTCTGCAATTTCCAGTGTCTTAACGATATAAGAATTTAAAAAATAATATCCCTGGGTATTTAAAAAAAAGATTTTTTATTATATTTTTATTATATTCTGCAATTTCCAATATTTTTACACAAAGTCGTTGACAAATACAGATTTAGTACTTATAATAGTTTAGACAAACTGGGTTTAGGCATGATGGTTTAGACAAACTGCACATGATCCCCATCGTACTCTGGCAGTTGCCTCTAAGTGAATGATAGTGACATCTCAATCTTCCCGATTTCTCTCCCTTTATACATTACAGGTATCCCCAGCGGTTCGAAAGTTTGCTTTACGACACTTTTTTGCTTTTACTAAAAAGAAAAGTGAAAAGCTAAAATTGCGTTCAGCGTTTGTTTTACAGCAAGCCATTATAGAGGCAGCATGCACCCTCTTCTACACTGTCCACCACCCCAACCTCCGACGATTCAGGCTAACATACCATCATCACCGTTCTTTGCGTCTGGGAACGCTCAACAAATTATCGCATATAAATTAATGGTAATTGCTTCTTCGCTTCACACCATTTGGCATAAGAAAGGTTTTTATAGGAATTCTCTACTTTCGGATAGTGGGGGGGGGACCTGTATTTGTTTTTTTGCTTTATCTATGTTCCTGACTCTTAGCTTTTCATCAGTTTGGGTAGGCTGAACTACAATTAATAAATAATACCAGATGCTAGTAAAAACCAGCATTCCTCAATACCAAATTGTGATATTAACAACAACCAATCTCAGCTGCCGAGGAGGTACGGCTGCTTGACTCACACACATGCATTCACCTGCGCGCAAGGCAGTCTAACATTTCATCAAGCCAAGCAACTCCTTGATTTGACTCACACATGCATACACATTACACTCACTTACTGACTCTTTCGTTCCAGTCAAACTGAACATTTCTTAATGCAAGACGCATTATTTTTCCCAATCATTATTCATTCATTCAATTGTTCATTGTTATTGAATAAATTATATATGTTATATACATTTGTCTATTCATTTATTTCATTTAACCTTGAGCAAGAACGCACTCTTCTGAATAACGTATTCATTTTTCCATTTGTCTCTGGTCCCTACCTTCAAGTGGTAGACCCCGACTTAGAACCTTTTTAATTATAATTGTAGACAGATATGTTCTGCCATATATTCGTCTACAGTATGGTGACCTTACACACATCGGTCCCCTAAAAATGATTAAATCATCATATTTTAAATTTCTTTAGTTTCTAACAGAAGCATGCAAGCATGCAAAATTAATTTCTGAGAAAAATGTAAAAATCATTTTAATAAAGATTATTTGAGACAGTTATGTTGTATAAGGTAGAAGTAGATTGAATATCAGAAAATTCTTTTTTAGCAATAGAGTGGTAGGACTTTGGAATAGATTACTGGAATATGTAGTGCTATTAACAGATGCAAATGACTGCAAAGGTTTAAGGCCCTAGATATTATGCAAATATGATTGTTATGATGTGTGCTTGTATATACAAATTGTATACTTTTTTTTTTCAGACTAAAATAAAATGTTCATATACCTCAAAAATAAATACATTTACAATTACTAGAAACAAAATAACTTAATATTAATTTTTTTTTTCATCCTTGAACCAGTCATATCTCTGGACTAATTTCTGTCTGAATTTCTGAGATGAGGAATTATCATTATTATACACTGATTTACTGGTTGTTATAATCAAAATATTTCAGCTATTGTACCCAATGGGGTAGTTTGTTCTCATTCTGCTGCCCATGCTAGAGGTTGTCTCATATCAGTTAATTCTTCCTTGCGATGTCGCTTGTCTGCCTCATACACTGAACCAGAGTATATGACTTCTTTTTTTTTTTGCACTACCCAACTCAGGGATTGTACTGCCAAGTTACTAGATACGCTTAACAAATGCTTTTATCCACTAGGCCAGGAACGGCTCTTAGGCACTGTGAAAAAAAAAAAAATTTTCCGGGCATATTTGGGTGCCAGTTTGGTCTATCTATGGTGTTCATTTCTATGCTAGGCCTGCTGTAAATTCACTGTATAATCTCTGAACTATTCATTAAAAATCCAGTATCCTTTGATAGAAAATAATAATAACACCCTCAGTAGGCCTAGCATAGTAATGAACACCATATGGGAGCTAATTAAGAAAGAAAGACCATTAAGCTAAAGACTCCACCTCCTGGTTACAATATGGGTAGTGGAAGAGGCAGTTTTAAATCAATGTATAATCTCTGGACTATTCATTAAAAATCCAGTATCCTTTGATAGTACAAGATGGACCAAAAGTAGCATTAATTAATTAATAATCAATGTATAGCTGCTTTGCATTGTGCAGATGAAATTCCTTCACGCCCCCCCCTCTCCACTGCTCTACCTATAATAATTGCATTCTACTTAATTTATATAGTTTACAGCAGGACCTCACCATCTGTGGAATCGCGATCAATAGTGTATATTTACTTTTGGCGCACCCCGTATAAATATGTATAGTTTTTCTCCCATTCCCCATGTTTATATTGTAGCTCATGTTGATGTGTGTATGTGCATAACAAAATTCAAACCTAATTAGAAAGCGCTCTGAGTGCACATACCTCTGTCAAAGCCACACACAAACTAAATGCTGAATGAAAATCAGTTCAGTGCAGGGGAGATAACTAAGTTTCGGGCTGTTATTCTCTTAGTAGATGAAAATATCTCTCAATCAAAAAAATTTCCCGGATCTACCCCCTAATTTAATCATGTCTTCTTTAGCCTATGGCCCAACATTCCACTAAATGTCATTGAAATTCATTGAGAACTTCTGGAGATATTGTGTCGACAAATATTGAGTGAATATATAAATGTATGAAAAAAAAAAAATGAAAAAATAATCTCTTAATAGAAAAAGAATTCCTGGATCCGCCCCAAAATTTACCAATTCCTCCTTAGCTCATGGCCCACCATTCCACAAAATATCGTTGAAATTCATTGAGAACTTTTGGAGATATTGTGTGGGCAGACATAAATGAATACATCAATCAAAGCATAAGCATGCTATTAATTTCTTTAAAAATCATTATCTTCAAATTATGGTAAATCTATATACTGTTTTTTTACACACTGTTTGGTGCGACCTGGACACATCGTCAGTGATAAACCTGGGGTCATCAGATGTTTCATGTCTTAACATCAGACACCCTCACCTGGGTGATTAAGTCGACTTTTGTCCTGGTAGCGTATTACGCCACTTGGCGCTCCTCTTCAACTAGAGCCACCGGGAAGCTCTCTCAGCAGCTTCCAAGATCCCTCTGACAGCTCTTCTTCCCTGTATCCCACATTTTCCCAAGAGTCTTAGGACCCGGTGAAGATATTGGCCGGCGAAGCCTCTGCAACCCACCTCAACAGGCTCACAGTGGGCCTTCCAACCCTTCCTGACACCTCGTATTTTGCTCTTTTCCATTCTTGCGCTTCCCCATGCGATCTTCCCAGTAGACAGTGAGCTCCAACAACACTACCTGCTTGGTCACCACACACATCAGGACCATGTCTGGCCTGAGTTTGGTAGCCATGATAGTATCTGGGAACTTCAGGCAGGTCCAGTCTCTAGCTGTTGCGAGGTACACCCTGAATCCTTGGCTGGGGCTTAGGTTTCTCGCCTGTTGCAATAAAGGTGATGGTGAGTCCCACTGGGTTCTGATGCCTGCTGTGGCTGATACCAGTGCAGATAGTGTCTGCTACTGCCAGCAGAACTTGGTCATGGTGCCAGTGATAGCGCCCATCCCCCAAGGCTTTTTGACAGCAGCTGAGGATGTGCTTCAGGGATCCTGTTTTCTGGCAAAGTTGGCACGTCTGCTAGGCTCCAGCTAAACAGGTTGGACTAAGAATTTGTGAGGTTCTGCTTCCCAGAGATCTGTCCAGGTGATGTTTTAGCCAGCTGTATTTTCTCACCTGGTCCAGGCCCCTTGTCTGCCCATGCCTACCATTTTGGTATAGCGAGCCTCCTCCACCTCCGCATGTACTTCCTCCTGGATCATCTTTCTCTTCAGGCCTTACTATAGCACGGTCTTATGTTGCTCCCAAACCCAGCTTGACCTGTCGCCACGGTGCCCAACAGGACATTGTGCCGCAACCTTGATTCAGCCTGCACAACTGCCGCCTGCACACGCCATTTCCTCCCTATCTTTACTTCAATACCTGCAGCGAAGACCTTAGTGTCAGTGGAATCTCGGTAGAGCAGGACCTTTCTGGCTCTGGTAACCCTGAACTCCTCTGCCAGGCCACTGAAGGGAAGCTGTAGCTTGTTGTTACGCCCATAAAGGGCAATGCTGATCAGACTCTGTGGAAGGCCCAGCCACCTGCACAGGAACTGGTTAATCTTCCTTTTGAGGCCATCCATGAAGGTGGTTGGGACTTCATAGCTCAGGAGCGGCCAGAGGAGTTGAGGTAGGATTCCATGCTGGTATAGCCCCGACTTGTCCACTGTGGAGAGCCAAGTGCTGAGGTCACTCATGACTGTTCAGCGAGCCACAGTGTCTTTCAGATTGCTGGTGAAAATCTCGCCTAAACTCTTGACTGGCTTTTCTGTCAAGGATGGAATTCGGGTAAATTGGTCAATCATACTTCCTTTTTTGAGGACCAGAGATCTGGACTTCCCCGGTTTGAAACCCATGTGATGATCCATTCGAGTCCCCGAAGGAGCCACCTGCATCCTGTCACTGATGTTGTTGTGACCATCAGGTCATCTATGAATGCTTTAATTGGGGGTTGTCTCGTGCCGGATTTTGATTTGGGTCCTCTGCACTCAACCTCCGCAGACTTCACCAGCATGTTCATGGCCAGCACAAATAGGGACACAGAAATAGTGCAACTCGTGATGATGCCCATCTCCAGTTGATGCCACGCTAATGTTGAAATACCAGAGGACACCCTCAGACTAAAGTTGTTGTAATAGTCGAGGATGAGGTCATGAATCTTCTCTGGGACGTGGTATCTGGACAGGGCCATTTCTACTAGCTTGTGCAGGACTGATCCATAAGCATTAGCAAGATCTAGCCACAGCACTACTAGTCCCCTCTACTTCTTCATGCTTCTCTAATAAGCTGGGTCACCACACCAGTGTGTTCCATGCATCCGTGACACCTCCCTTTTGCACCGAGGTGTCAATGTAGGAGTTTTTCAGGAGCAATCCCATGAGGTGATTTGAAACAATCTTAAAGAATTGTTCTGAACTGCTCAATGTCATTCTCTTCCTTGGGAATCCAAACGCCTTCTGCTTATCGCCACTGCTGAGACACCCTTTCCTTCCTCCAGATCTCCAAAGGCACTCCAGAAGCCTGTGTCACTTTTTAAAGACCTTGTATGGCACTCCACTCAGGTCAGGGGCTGACGATGTTCTGGCCGATTTTATGGCCTCCTTGATCTATTTCAGTGTGGGTTTGCTCATGTTGAACATGGTGCCAGGTTTGGGTCTTGCTAAATCTCCTCCTCAGGGCATGACAGGTGCCCACTGCATTTTTCGCCCAGCAACTTCCTCACTTGCGGACCGTTTCCTTGCTCTTCTTCATGTGCCACTCTGTGTACCAAAGGCTGAAGAGCCTTTCTTTTACTATGCCCCGAAAGTCCGCCAGGGCAGCCTTCTCATACTCACTTGCCTTTCTTAACTGGCTCCCGAGTGACCTCTGCCCCCGTCTGAGTTGGGCAATCTTGGCCCCTCTTCAGTTTAGGTCCTGCAGTAGTCCGATACTCTTTGACGCCAAACCTCTCCAAAGTGAAAGTGCTCATTATCTGGAGCCTCTGGTTCACGTCACCCCTGGCTATTGTTTCAAGGGCTGTATCTACATTGAATTGGCCCCATACTGACTCTCTGTTGGCAGCAGGCCACACAAACCTGTTCTGATGGTCTACTGTGGGGTGTATCTGGGAAGGGCTCCTCCGTCTCACCAGATGCTGTAACAGGTATGGGCACTGTGCGTTGCACCACTTGCTCTCTCATCAAGCAGCCCATCTTGGTCTGGTGGATCTTTAGACCTTTGGGGTTTTTGCATACCTTGCCGTATATGGAGGCTGCACCCGTAGTCCTTTGTACATTAGTTTGGGTCATTATCTATAAATCCATCCGTTTGGAGTGCTCATCCTCCCCCACTGTCGGGCACCCCAGGGAGCATTCTTAGCATAATGAGTGGGTGCTCCCTTCCGAAAGCTGCAGCTTAGGGTGCTAACTCTCCCTGCCCTGGGTACCGTCTCTCTTGAGCTGTCTACTGTCTCTCCAGTTGTCACCACCCTATTCGTGGCTGTCATCCAATTTTTTCCTGGAGGCCGCTGGCATAGCCATACTTATCTGGGTTCTTTTTTACACACCATCTGGTGTGACCTGGACACAGTCATTGACATCAATGAGTCTTTAGCCTAGTGATGAAAAAAGCATTTATTTTACACAACAAATATTTATTTTTCAACATAATCTCCTTATCAATGCACCTAACCCAATGCTTCTGCATTAATCACATATAGATCGATCATTATGCACTTAAAATTTAAGTTCAAAATTCAGCTAATAGCTGTGACAGGATATGGACATTGATCCACCCTTGTGTGTATGTTGGAGATATATGTATAGTCTAGAAGGCTTTGTAGCTTTAAATACTAAAGATGTTGCTGAAAAAAAAAAGTTTTCTCTTTTAGTATAGAAAGTTTCATATAAGTCTTACAGTCTTAAGCATTTACTACCGAAGATTTTAACTAAAGATCTTACCAACAGAAATCTTTGTTTATTTCATTATTTGTCATGTAAGTCAATTATTCTCTAATAACTGTTAATGAGAGATATTCAGAGGGATTTATGTTTTACACAGATTTAGATCTTATACTACTATAAGTAAAATTTTCTTGTAGGGATCATCAGTTGTTTACCATGAAATGGTTTCAGGGATTTAAAAACAAAACAGTCATTCTACCATGGTTCCCCAGCAGTACTGATCAAGCACCACCTCAAGCTATACTACTTATATTTAATTTGTTCTTGTTGTTTTAGGGCAGTATCATAATATATGTAGCTTGTTATATATACATATTAATAAGTTTATAGCCTGATGATGAAGAAATGCATTTATTTTTCAACATAACCTTCCTTGTCAATGCTTTGAACCCAATGCTCCTGCATTAATGCATAGATTGAACATTATACAGATCACAGTTAACTGTGCCAGGCTACAAACTTATTGATCCAACCGTGTACATGTACATTCTCCAATCACTAATTCCTAATTAACCTGTAAGTTGTTTTTTTTTCATATGGCATATATATAAATCTGCATCATTTCTCATCTAGTAAACCAAAACCCTTAGGAGCAGCTGAGAAGATATCTTGCAAGAAATTTCTTTGTTCCTGGCATGGTTGACAAGACATTTTGTGAGACATTTCTTTGTTCTGAGGCTTCTTGCTCTGACAGTGAATCAGATAGTGAGTCAAGACTGTTCATAGATGGTGATGAAGGCAGTGAAAGCAATGATTGTCCTAAAGTGGCTCACAAGATATTTCACTGATATGACATCATACAAAAATATCCCAGTCTCACATGGCGTAAGTCTGAATATTAAGAAATCTGAGGTTTTATTCTGCTTATCAAACCTTCATTTAGAAGAAAACAGGAGCCGTTTTTTTACAACTATGATTATTTAAAAATATTAAAAGGTATATAACATTATTAAAATATTTTTACATTGTGACAAAAAAAATGTTAATATTTCATGATTTTTTGGATTATCCTCATCCATATGAAGAAGGCTAAATGAAGTGGCCCAAATAA
>VCCN01006703.1:6608817-6619835 GCA_006491835.1 Architeuthis dux | reverse complement strand
AGCACATTAACTTTACCCCAGTTTTAAATAAGATCCTTAAGCATTTTTTCTTTTTACAGTTTTTCTTCCTTTAGATTTAATTTTAGAAAAATCTGAACTGGATTTTTTGGGTGATCTTTAACAGTGTTATATATAAGTAAATCAATTATTCACCTCCTTAAATTGACTTCAGCTGATGGTTTTCTGCATTATCTTAAGAAAATGGTTGACTTAGTGTTATCATCAACTACTGCCATCATTGAATATGTCAGAATAATTGTTTAAGCAACAACTTAACACTGCTTATGAAATCCAAACAAACATCAAATACATCTTCATCCTTACAAAATTTGGATTGATTTAGAAACCATATCAACACTTATTTCAAGACATTTTTCATGTAAGTAAAATATTAAATGCTGTAAAAGTGAGACTTTCATCCACAGCCATATCAAAGCTTTCCTAGTACATTATGTTACAGATTAGTGCATTTTTTAAAATCATCTATCGGTAAGCAAGGATGACTGAAGACTGGTCAAACCAAATTATTGGTAAAAGTCACTTTTTACATAGTGCATTCTGCACTAAAATGGCAACACAATCTAACCTTAGAATTTAGTCTCAGAGTGGATTATGTCATTGGAGATTGTGTCCATACCTAACCTATGTACAGATACAGATATATTTAAAAAGGATAAACAGTTGCAAGGGAACTTAGTTGTTTATGTGCTTTTTCATTCAAAATAAAAACAAAGTGGTTTCAAAATAATTATTCTAGGATATTAAGAGGAAAGAAAAAGCCCTTAATAATCTAAATCATGATATAGCCACCACCCACCAGCTAGCGTATTTGTTCACCAAATAATAATTTGTGTACGACCTGAGTAACATCAGACTGTGCGTGTGTATACATCCAAGGGAGGTAACCCAAGATAAATCCACGAGTGTCTTTCAGTCGAGGAAGAAAGGCTGGCTCTAGACGAGGACACTCAAATGAGAGGAGGGGTATCTTTCCTTTATTGTACGTGAGTAAATTTTCTCCATCTACCAGCGAAACGATGCCTGCATGTATAGATCAGTGGCAACATCAACATCGGCCAGCACCTGATGGACGGCGCTTCACAGATAAATTAACCAATCAATCATAATCAGGCTAAAAATATAATAATAAAAAAATAAATAAAAGTAAAAAAAAAAAGTTGACCAAATTTTTTTTTAGTTTTTTTCTTTCTACACGGAATTGAAGACTTAATTAATAAAAAAAAAAAGATGTATTAATTTTGAGGTGAAGCGGTTTGGTTATCTTTTCTTGAAAGAAAGAAAGAAAAAAAAAAAAAAAAGGTAAATAAATTGGGGTCTAAGTTCAGCAATAGTTTACACACAAGCGTAAGAAAGAGAGAGAGAAACAAGAAAGAAGGTATGGTTACAGCCTGGCAGCTAATTTGGGAGTTGTGAGGAAGTATTGTGCTATGGAGACTCAAAACCAACATTTTGTCTTAAAACTTTATCAAAATCCTGCAACCAACCCCAAAATTTAAAATGATTTCCAGCATGAAAAGAGTTTTAAGAGAAAATCATCAAATCATATAGGAATATTATTTCAAGTGAGCAGAGAGGAATAAAAAAAAGAAAAGAAAGAAAAAAAAGAAAAAGAAAAGCGAGTGAAAAGAAACGACTTCAAAGTCAGAAGTAGAGTTCTGTATGAATAATGAAGGCTAGGGAACCCATTCAAGTTTGGAGTTTTTATTTCTTAATTTTATATTCATTAAATTGGTCTTAATTTGTGACCATCTGGCAAGATTGAAACAAATCTTATTTTTCTTTCTCTCCAAAAAGACATTGTTAGGTTCCTTAGTGATTTGTGGTTAATATGGAGAGCGGGACCAGGGCTAAAATGAAAGCATTATGGGTAGTTGCAGCCCTCCTCTTGACCATGCATGCAACATGCCCAGAAACAAATATTCATCCTTATGAAATGCCCCTCACCAAATTTTTAAAGTTTTATGCTAGTCATTTTGATTTCAAACCTCATATTAGTGGTATCAGTAGCGGCAACATTAGCTAAGAACAAGCTTTAAATTTAATTTAAAAAAATAAAATGAAATAAAAAATAAATAAATTTTAAAAAAAAAATTCTCCCACCTTCTTCATTTTACTTGCAACAATATACCTAAACTTTAAAAAACAAAATTTTCCATATGAATTCTAATTCTGAAAAAGTGATGGGGGTCTGCATTCCCCCACTTATCCCTCAGTCCATTTTTTTTTTTTGAAGTTGTGATGATGAAGATCACGAGGGAAAGATTACAAAATATCTTTAGAGAGATTTGAGCGACAAAAAAACCCAAAAAAACAATGAAACAAATCTAGACAGAATTGGAAGCTGTATGCATGTATGTGCACACACACTGAAAGAAAAATAAGATAGGATATTTTGATTGTTTGAAAAGATTAAGTTTCACAAAACAGAACATTATATGCAATGTGTGTGTTAAAGTTTTTTTTATAGATTTTATTGTTAGATTTTTTCTTTTGGGAAAGGGGGCAATTAAAAAAATAAACAATAATGTGAAAGAAAACAGTTAATTTAACATCTTATATAAAAGCCCATGTCACTTTTTTTGTCTGTTTGTCTGTTGTTTTTTTGTCAGTGGTCACGCTAAAGCAAACAGATATATAAAATTAAGGGAACCCTGCCGTGATTCGAATGTCATCACCGCTTTGATTATTTTTTTTTCAACTAATAATTAATTTCACTATTGTTGGGATATTAATTTCATAGAAGAAAAATAAAAATAGAATGCAATAACTCTTTTTTTTCCACATACGGTGAATGGGATATCAAGTTGACAGAAGAAAAGTCCAACCTGTTGGTACGGACGCTATTTTCTTAACTGTTTACACCACAAATTTTTAACAAACTGCTTATTTTTCTTGTTTTTTTCCAAATAATATTGGAGCGTATTAAAAAGCTATCACCGCTTTGATTATTTTTTTTCAACTAAATGTAAAATTTTCTTTGAATTTTTATTACATTTTAACAAGACAGCCGATAAGTTGAATTAGTCACTTATATTTTATTTAATTTTTTTAATGATATTGGTGTGTTAAACTCCTAATCACGCTTCTGTACAAAGAATGTCCTCAAAGATTTATTGCAATAAATACATTTATACTAAAATATATATCTGTAAGTTGTTGAAAAGGATCTGTTCAAAAACAGATGGGAGAATGTTATGTTAAATGTAAGCAACATGTTCATTTGAAAATTATTACAAATTAGCAAAATAAAATTTTTGAAAACTTAAAGAAAAAAAAGTGGGGGGGCAGGGAATTAAATTAGGCAGAACCTAAAAGGATAATGAGAAATGCAGAAAGGAATGAGTAGAGATTTTTTTCCTAATACACATATGATTATAGAAGAAAAACCTATTAAAAAAATTTAGAAAAGTTCTGGAAAAAAAAATAATATTCTTTCTGTATATTCTTCATTCTTTTTTTTTTTGGCCATTTTTTAACATTAAATATATATATACATATATATATACACATATACATACATATATATATATGGTTTACTACATTTGCAAGAAAATTGCAATGGGACATAGATCCAAAGAGTACAAAAATAAGAAAGACCCCAAAATTTAAGTAAATTTATCAATAGAATTGAACAGGATGTTCTGTTTGCTTAAATGCTCCTTTGCTAGCACAGGGCATTGTCCTTCACAAAAGGACGCATGGCAGGCGACGTCTCCTCTTTTTGTTCTTGCCTTTTTTCTCTTTCTGGAAAGAAAGGAAAAAAAGTGAATTTTTGAAAGTTATAGGAAAAGAAAATCCAAGACATTGCAAATATATGTTAGGAAGGAAGTTTACATTGATTTAACAGACAAACTTTGACTTTCTCACAATGAGACATTTTCAAAACCCTTGAGATTACAGTCAAACCAGTGGATAATTGAAATTTTAAATAAAACTAATCTCTCCCCTATCCCATATTTGTATTAAAAGATCAGACTAAAATCACGGCAGACAGATCTGAGGTTCTATAGTGCATTCAATTAATAAGTTTATATCAACAATCTGATTCTTAAATATATAGACATCATTGAGGTTTTGAATTTCATAAAGCCAATTGTTTACAGTAAACAAACTTTCAGATTGTGATTATTACATTGAGACTCAATAGACTTTCTGTTAAAGATTACAAAGTTTGGGACATTTTTAGTGACGTGTAGACTATCAAACAGAATAAACCACTAGAGAAATGTTCTTTGGATTTTATCATAGTAATAGGCAATCTTTTAGAGAAGAAACAAGATTAATATTACTTATACAAGGCATCCTACTCAGCGTTTTCCAGAAACAGACATATATATATATATGAATAATATATATTTGGGCAGCAATCATTCATTTACGCATGTCTGGTTAAATATGACGGCGAAGGACCATCTTGTTAATTTATTAATTTTTTTCTTGTTTCCGTACAAGAGAACGTTTGTTTGGATCCATAGAGTGTAGTAATTGTCCAAAAGTTTAATTGTACCGTTCTCTTGTTCGGAAACAAGAAAAATTCAATAAAAAATAAACAAGATGTTCTTTGTCTGTCATATTTAACCAGACATGCATATATGATTGTTTTTTTATACAGCCTGCTCACTTTCCTCATTGATATTTTTATCATACAATTCAAAATACATCAAAAATGTTTAAATTCAGTTGCTTATAGATTTTTGTTGAACTTCATTTGAGATTATTATGAATTGAATTTTTTACCTTTTAAAATGGTATCTAAAGGTAAAATTAGGGTGAGTCAATCCTAATTCTGATGCATAATGTTATTAAAAAAAATAAAATACAAATAAAATCTTTAATATGGATGACTGACATGTAGCACTGTCGGATTTTATGCTGACAAATATTGAAAATTACAATTTAGATACTTTTTGTTCAATTTACACAAAAGGATATATATTTTTAATAATCCATAATCAAACAGTTTTACTGTTCGAGAGAAATTGAAATGTATTGTATAAATGGTGACATTTTTATATTAACCCCACTAATTGTTTTATGCAATTTTGCTACTTAAGTAATCAAATTACCGTATTTGCTGACAGACATTTAGATATATATTTTTTTAAAAACTCTGCAAATATTACATTGCATCCAAGGCACTGATATTATGACTAGGGAGCAATCTACTGAAGCTCAAAAGGGACAGCTATGGGGCTTGGATGAGTTGGAGTGAGTTGTTATCCTCTAAATACCCTTGTAAACCAGCAAATACAGTAAATCATTAAAAATCGAATTGGTACAATGCTCTGTACATTTGAATTTTTTTATAAAATATAAAGAATACTATGACCAGTTGAATAAAAATTTGAGCATAATTCAAATTAGCTCTTCATACTCACGTATTTTCTTATTTCTCTAACTAGTGTATAAAAGGCTTCGTCCACACCTTGTCGTGTTTTGGCTGAAGTCTCAACATATGGAATACCATAGCTATCTGCCACTTGCTTGGCTTGTTTTGTGTCCACAGTACGAGTGGGAAGGTCAACCTTATTACCGACCACTGAAACAAATGACAAGATTAATTATTTGTCTTGATAAAGGTGATTAAAATTGCCACCTGAAAATCTGTTTAAGATATTCAAATGAGATCAATCTTGTGAATTGACATCTAATCCTTGTGTTAAAAATATGTATAAAACTTCCTGTAATCAGGTTTTTTTGTTGTGAATTGACACTAATGTAAAACATGTAATTAGTTCAGCTCTATATTTCACAAGGTACATCAGTAAAAGTTATGTTAGGAAATCTATGAATTTCTAAAAACCAACACCGGTTGGTTATTTTATAACAGTAATGCTAAAACAGTGTTAGAATTATTACATTTTAAAAAAAAAGGACTCATACACGTCTAGATGTAGAGAATTTATAATGGGACATTCTTTTACTTTAAAACTACTGAATTAAAAGACAAAGTATGACCATACAAGTACTAACAGCTTATCAGCTGAACACCAGATGTCTTTTCTGATTCAGTTTAATTCTTAGCTTCCTGTAATGCATGATACTGCACTTTCAGTAAATCAATGTACAAACAATTTTTTTTTAAAAATCACAGAATTCATGAATTCAGTTTGTCTCCCATATTAAATGTAATTTGTGTATATATAATGTGAATAATATATTCCAAATTTTAATAACTTTCTGTTAGAAATAAAGAAGTTATACAATTTTGCAACCAAGCATCCTGCCTTCTTTTTCAAAATCCTGATGGACTAGGAAAGGCGTAGTAAATATTCTTCACAGGAAGTTGATTCATTGCATATCTATTTTTCAATACAGAGTTGTGGTTTGCTACATTTTCTTTTTACAGAAAGGCCTTATAGTACGAGGCAAATTTATCTATATAATTTCATACACATGCTGCATAAAAAACAACAGCTGTGTTGCCAACAAAGCCTTCATCAGATGATGACTCTAGGGTCAGGCATGGTTTCGGGGCTGAAGCATTATTACCACTAAGAGCATCCCAGCAGTACCTTACGATACCATCAGACTTTGGTTTTCTGTCAGAGTGTGGGAATGTCAGATGAAAATGCAGCCTTATATATTCTTGTATTTACAACTTTCCAACCAATGTTCATGAGCCCAGAAATGAAACGTCAATTCAATAGTAAATTTGTTTTAATGTGATTATTTTTATCTGTTTACATTGAATGAATAATCACTAAAACTGCAAGCATCAAGGTATCCTGTTCGCATGTGCAAAGGTGGTGACAGTTAAACAGTCACAATTTTACTGCAGGGTTTCTTGGTTGCTTTCAAAGTAAACATTAGTCATAGCAAAAACACACCACGGCACAGAGTATTGAATGAGTTTTAAATGAAGTGATTCAGACATTAGTAAAACCAGGTCAGGTAATGATGTATACAATGATGGTGGGCAATGGATATGTATAATGAAATTAGTTCAGATCATATGATTTAGATTAGAGAAGACAAGGGTTGTCCTGGCTGATTTACAACATCAATGCTAGATTAAGATTTCTTAATTCAGGTGAATAAACAATTTTTTTCCTGAAAATAACCAAAATCAATTCAAGATCATTTTACTTGTAGTTTGAGTATAATTGTTAAATAATGGGGAAAATAAGGGATTTATATTGACTATTTTAAAATGTCTACTCTGTTAGTGAACAATGTGACCATGAGAAAGTGAAATGGAGTAAAGGCTAAAATCTGAAATTTTTCCCCAAAGACATCTTGTAGTTAAATCTCTTGTTGGCACAGTCTTCAATGAGACACACACAGAAATGCTCATTCTTTCAAGAATGAATAAACATTGCAAGAGTGCAGTAAAGTCTTGTTTGAGCAAGGACAATTTCGACAGTATTTGATTTTGTTAAGACACACCAACACTACATTTTAATCTTCAATGGAGGACAGTGTTTTGAATGGTAGAAAGATACAGATAAAAATGTTTGGTTCTTCAAAGACAAATCATGAATGCATTTAAAAAGGAAAAAAAAAAAAAACTGAATTCAAATAACATAACATTTTCTTTCACACATGAATGTGTAGTCATATCAATTCAGTTAAATTAACACAGACACACATACAATCAAAATAAAAAATAAAAAAAAAAATAAAAAAAATCCTTTTGTCACTTTGAATACAAAACTGAAGGATATGTATGTAATATTTCAGATGTCAAGAATATAAATAGATAAGTACAGGAGTTATAAAACAATGATGCTTATATAAGGTCGAAATAGTACCAATATATACTGAAGAATCACTTATGAGCTTGTGGACTAATTGAATAGATGTATTTTGCCTGACATTCCCATGAAGACAGAACAGAAAAGTAAATAAAACAAGAAATCAAAATGACAATTTCTTATTTGTTCAATTTTATTTAGTAATAGAATAAAAATACAAAAATATCAGCTAACATTTAGAGGAAAATGTTTAGTTCTCATGAGAAATCTAAATATTCTACACATACTATAATAATGAACAGTGTGATTTATTTTTCTGTTCGTAACAATAGACTCTTCCAGTTAAAAGGAACAATTTTACTGATAAAATAGCTACCCACCATTTAAAACAATGGACTCTTCGACTGAAACGAATGCAGTAATTTCTTTACTTAAATTAATTTCATAGAAATTATAAATATACCTGTGAATTTTTTTCACGGAGATTAACTAGTATAAAGAATAAACAATACTTACAGACCATGGGAACCTCATCGGCATCTTTCACTCGTTTTATCTGGAGAGTGGGGGAGAAAAAAAAGCAACAATATATCAACAGAGTTTATAATTTAGAATCTAAATATTAAATTTAAAAAAAAATCTCAACTGAAGCACAATGAGCCAACAGACAAGACAGGAATGTATGTCTCATTTAAAAACTAAGTGAAGTTATGTTAATGAGACCAATGCATTATATATTAAGCTACATTAGTTCCAATTTTATAACGCAGGTGGATGGAGGACCCAAAAATATCAATCTTGGATCTTGTCCGCTCGGATGGCACTTCTGCCTCACACACAGAACGTCCTGGGTTTGATTCCTAGTACGAGCGAAGAGTGTGGAAAACTCTTCATTAGGACAAATTTCCCTGTGCACTCAGCAGCTAATTGAGTACACTTTAAGCTGTGTGATTAGGGTGGAGGTATCCCTTCGGTGGACTTGCATCCTGCCAAGGGGCTGGTCATAAAAACTTGTAGGAATAAAGTCCTGGTCTCGACCAGACTTGAAACTTGCAAGGATCACTAAGCTGACGCATGCAACAGAAACCAGGTCTTCGTCACTGGATGTATACTCCATTGAGAGTTGTCTCTTAAGAGACAGACGCATTACTTTTACTTACTTAACTCCAACATAGCCTAGATCTAGCTCGAAAATAGCTAAATTGTTTATTGCAGCCCGGTTGTGACGCAGTTGGCTTTTTGGACCCAAAAACCTGTGTTATAACGGGGGACACATGTACTCATTTCCTTTGCTATAAATGTTAAAACATTTCCACCTTATTTCCATTATTTAATGAAGGGAGAAAAATTCTAGTAGTTCAACTTATGCCATATACGCTTAAAATTCTTTGGTTTGAGACATAAAAAAACTACATTAAGAGAAATAATGCTAAATAAAGCTCAATTATATTCCCACCTGCCTCATCACAAAGAATAAAGAGAAATTTTCATAACTATTAAGTGAACAAATTGATTCCATGTTACTTACCTGTTCTCTATATTGATTGATATCCTCAAAAGACTTTGTATTGTTTACAGCAAATACACAAAGGAACCCTTCACCTGTGCGCATATACTGGTCCCTCATTGCACTGAAAGAAAACAAGGAGGAGGTGCACACAATTAGGTGAGGTGGGGTGAATAAGCTGACAAATGGACTACACTGTTGGTGAACTTATTAGCAAATTTAGGATTATAGATAAAAAAAATATAATCGAGCAGGTGTGAAAGGGGAGAAAAAAAAGGAAACAAGGAGTGTGAAATAACTGAAAGGAAAACAACGGTAGACAAGAGGGACTAAATTGGAATGTATATGACTGGAATTAACACTTAACTTTTATTAAAAAAGTTTGAAATGTGTTGACAATTTTAAAAATTCAATACAAAATTGGTGCAATTCTGAAATATCTCTAAAAACTTAGCAGATTCCAAAATTATTCAGTCAACTGGGTCTATTAAAATTAATGTTATCAATGCATAGAAGTAATGTATTTTTGTATGTAGCACGCGCACTAAGATATTTTCTAGTTCTAATGTATAAACAATGAAGTGTTAAAAATGAGAAAAATATTTCTATCCTTTAATACAAGCTTGTCAGTTATTAATTCTTAAATTTTTTAAATATTTATATAAACTAAAACATTTTCACACATGTATTTCTTATATTACTGATTAACTTAAATGAGAATTAAGCTTGTGTTAATAATATTTTCAAATCATAAGAACAATAAGTTTAAAATGCAGTTTCCAATTTATAGTAGATATATTTTCCTTTTTATTTTTATGAAAAAAAGAAAAGAAAAAGAAACCCTAGTTTATAACTGGTAAAGTAATTTCATTAAGTACTCGTGCATTTACTTAGCAATAAGTTTTGATGCCCAATCATGAAAAAGCTTTTAATTTTTTTTCATTATTTGACATTTATAAGCTTTTAACATTACAGAAAACATTAACCTTAAAAAATGTTCCTAAATATATAATATGATTATTTCTAGCAGTTATCATGACACTTATAGATAAAGATGTGTGCTGTTTTTAGGTTTTCATCAAATGCGTGTATGTATGAGGGAGGGGACTTTGCAAAACATCTTTGCAAATGTTTGTAGAATCTGAACATTGACTATATGAATTTTTAAAAGATACAGAAAACAGCAAAAAAACCCATGTTAAAAAAATGCTTTGTACTTGCATGTTCTCTATGAAAAGTTAAAGAGAACAAATTGTGCAATATTTTACAAAATATTATTTTGCTACATTATTTAGAACCAGAGTTACAATTTAAAATTTCTCACTCATCAGCAAAAGTCAATTTGCATGGCATCACCATAGTTCATGATATTTTGATTTAAGTGTGCATGTGTATGCACAAATATTTTTAATTCTCAGATTTTTAAATTAATGAGAGAAGAATTATTTTGATAGAAAATTTGTATTATTTAAAAAATTCTAATGCAAGTCATTGTTCGTTTTGACATTTAAATCTTTTAAAAATTCCCAAAGGCAATGTTTGATATTATATTTAAATACTGTATATGTAGGAATTATTTCCTTATCTGATTATATTAACAAGGAGATGAAATTAAAATTGTATTATTTACTGAAATTAATAGCTAAAATAAGAAGCTATTGATTTGATAACTTTATTTTATGTGATCAATTACAATTCTTTTTTAATAACTGAATTTTAAATATATAAATCAAAATTTTCTATTATCAAAAACCTGACCTTTTTCAAGGTATTAAAAAAAAAGAAAAAAAAAA
>VCCN01006703.1:6584420-6601033 GCA_006491835.1 Architeuthis dux | reverse complement strand
TCAAATTTGATAAATAGTGGCAATACTTCATCCAATAATAATAAAAATTGATTTAAAAGTACTACTTGTTTTGGATCTTCTTTTTGCATAAGCAAAACAAAAAATAACAGTCAATGAACAATGATTTTACAAGTGCCTCTTGTTTTGAAACCAGTTTGCCTCTTCTATTGATTTCTGATAATGAGCCTTGCTAACCTGGTAATTGTTATCCCTTATTAAACTATTTGGACCATGTCAGTTGCAAGTGAAATAGTGAATGGGGAGGATCATTTCAATTTGGAAAAGAAAGTTTCAGATTGTAAAGATTACAGTCTGAATGACAAATTTCTGAACCTTTTAAATGGCAAATCGGTTCAGCAGATACCAAAATGTTTCATACATTAACCAATTTTTCAAGAAACTCCCTATTGGAAATAACTTTATTATTTATTGGTCAATTGTAGTTAAACTGGCTTTGGACCATACAATGGTAGAATTTGCCTGCTGTGTTAAAATTCAATGTACGCGCCAGCATTGTCCAATTTCTGTAAGCAGTAAGTTGGCCATAACATATCGGATGTGCTCCTCCAGTTGATCCAGAGTTTGTGGTTTGATGTGGTACCCCAATTACCCACCCCAAGAAGAAGAAGTCACAGGATGTAAGGTCAGGGACAAAAGTTATATATAATTTCTAATATGGAGTTAATTCTCACCCACCTTGTAGATCTGATAATATCCATTATCAGCTTTAGAGTCAATGTCTAAATAGAAAATGTTTTCATAGATAGTTCTATTTGGCTCTGGGATTATTTAATAAACAGTAGGGAAAGATAATTTACTGTAACTTGGTAATGAGGATTTCTTGTAGATTTTTGAAAATTTGTTCTTTGGACAGTATACTCATTAAACACAATCCTGCTTCAACCAGTAAGTTTATTTCAATACCTTTTCTAGCAGTAATGGCAGCAGCCTTCCAACATTTATTTCTTCTTAGATGTGTAAATTAACAAAACCTATATTAATAGCATTAAATTGTGCATGAAGCTACATGCTTAAGCAGATGATCATAAACCTAACAGCTGCTTTACATTAAGTGAATTCACAAGGTTATCACCATATTAAGATAAGATTTTCTAAATTAAACGTTATCAATCTCTACTTGATGTCATTACAAACTTCCTACAAGTACAGTTCTACAAGTGTTTTAGTGGGATTTTGCACGAGTGTATCACAATAGAGGATTTGGTGAAATTAAGGTAATTTGGAGAGGAGGAATTTCCAAACATTGTTAGAAATTTGTCTTCTGGACTGCACTACAGTTCATTTGATTAAGTTCCTAACCGTTTGTGCTTTTATACATCAGCTGAGCTGAACAGATTTCCCAACGGAAATATGAACATTTGATTCAAACAGTCCAAAGAGACAAATTTCCTGCATATGATTATGGTATCCAGTATTTTGTGGAGTGCAATGTATACCGATTATGCAAACCACTTGCCTCAAATATTTTCCAACCAAGTTGACATTGTTGATTTACAGTTAACCCGTAAAATGCTACCTGGACAGAGAAGAGAAAGTGATCTTGTAGACTGATCAATTTAATGAAGAATGATACAAAAAGATGGTAGGAACAAGAGTGGAGGAAAAGTTAATCTTTACTCCATTTTATATTAGGAATGACAATAAAATTTGAGAGCAACAATTGTTTTGAGGTTATAAAAGAAATTTAAGATATCTTTCATGATCTAGAAAAGATAAGCCTTAAAAATATCCATTTAAAAAAAATATGTTATATGGTCCTATTGACATTTTTGTATTACAAGATAATGAATTTAAAATTAGCAGAATTTTTATTAACAAATCTGTCCTTTTATAAGCTTTCATGAATCTGTACACTAAGAAGAGTAGCTACATATGATATGCACTAAAATATTAACTAAAAAAAACTTAGAAAAAATAAAGTTATAATAAATGGCACATGAAAAATGTATACAGATTTATTACATGAGAATTGGGCAAAAACATAAACACACAAAAAAAAGGACAGTATTGAAATTGATTGGGGATGGGCTAACAGACATGCAGTTTTTTTTTCCAATTACATAGAAATTGAACAATATGCAAAAGTGTTTTAAAAAGCTTTGGTAGTTTTTCGGAACAGGCTTGGCAATGGGGTGGGGGAGTTTTAGGAAGAGAGAAAATCACTCAAGGCAAGGCAGAGCAGGCAAAACGGATTTATTTTTCTCAACTGTCAAGTTAAAGGCGCTTGTGAGGAACAGGAAAAGAGGTCATGTGGTTGTCTTGTCCAGATACATAGGATGCTGCCAATATGGTAAAGAAATTAAATTTTCTTTACCTTGTATTACACCTGCGCCTTTTTTGACATTTATAATAAATATATTTTTCAAAGTTAGAGAGAAAGGAAAAAGTATTATGTTCTAAACAGATTTCCCCAGAGCATGGTTGTTCTTGTCATGATTTATATATATGAACTTTTGAGGGGGTATATGTTTTTTACAGTGGAGAGAATTACTAGCCTAATGTGATTTGGAGCTGGGGAAGGAATTGTAATTTTATAAATTGTTATAAAATCCAAGAGTATAAAACAACTTTGCAGGAAGAATATGTGGTTATAACACATCTAACCCAAATGTTTAAAAGATGTTCATATAGTATGGACTGTGATTATTGCAAAAATTCTCAAGATTACATAAAAAATTAAAAAAAAAAAACAAAAAAAAACCCAAACTTTTCTACAACCTCAAATTGTTTATGAAATTCTTTTGTAAAGGGCATATTTGAAAATATAAATTAACTATTTGGTAATATGAAAAGGTAGGTAACTTTTGCAGTAGATTTTTAAGATATAAAAAAAAGGGTATTTTTGTTGGGTAAGTAGCTACGAGAAAAAAAGGCGAACCTTTAAACATATGGAGAAATGTACCAACAAATATTACATTTTATGAATTTTTCTTTAAACTGGTCTCAAATAATAGATATAATTTTCAACACTTAAAGCCAATAATTTCTTTTAAACTATAGAACACATTTTTGTAAGGAGAACATATGAAAAGTTGGTAAAGAATGACAGTGACTATGTAGTATAATTAAAATAATCTTACTCATGAATGAGCGAAAGAAGTGCATTAAGCTAAGCTTATACTTACTTACTCACTTTGATGACACAATATAAACCAGTAGGTGTTTCTTAATGTTTTCAAAGTTATTTTTTGTTATTGAAATTTATTGTGAATTTTTCATTTTTAAACTTAAACAAAAAAGAGTTAATTAGAACAAAAAAACAATGTAGTTTATAATCTAGTCTATGGCTAGTAAGATATATTGCAAATGTTCTGGATTATCTTTCTGCCAATAAATTTAAGAAAAAATACAGACAGCCTGTTGGCCTGACTGAACCTTTTGAACCTTAAATCTTTAGTTTCTACTATTTAATGTTTTATTAAGGAATAATGCTGGAACCTATAAAGGAAAAAAAATATCAAGAGAATATAAAAACTTGAAAATTCAACTTTTACATATTCTAGAAAGAATATTTTATCAGATGCAATATAATATCCAATACAGTAGGCATGCATTGTTTTCTTTCCATAAAGTGACAAACATAAAAACGTAATTCTTGCATGATAACTTGATTTAGTATATGTATAAAAAGGTATATACATGCATTTATCCCTAATATAGGTTTTATGGATGTTTTGGTTCCTGAACTAATATGTTTGTATAAACATAATTGCTTAAACCATCAAAATCTGTAACATACTTTTCACATCCATATTCACTGTGGTTAGTATATTAGTTTTGTAAAATTAAGATAGCATCATGGTATTTGAGAAAATACACCGATTTACTCTGACTAGTGTCTTTATCTTGGTTGTTATAATCATTGTCTCGGACGTTTTACCTTCCGGCAATTTTGAACGGAACCCTTTATTCAATCCATGGGAGTGTATTGTTCTCATTCCGCTGTCCATGCTAGAGGATATCGCATGTAAGTTAACTCTTCCTAGTTGATTTGTTCTTGTCTGCCTCTTCCACTGAACCTGAGCATATGACTTTTTTTGCACTACCCGACCCAGGGATTGGATAACGGCTGAAACATTATGACTATAACAACCAGGACTCGGACACAAGTCCAAATAAATCAGTGTATAATAACGATAATTCCTCATCTCAGATATTCAGACAAAACTTTGAGAAAAGTTGTCATGAAATGACTGCATTTCCATTTTAAAATTCCATAGATTTCGGTGCTATATCTATGATCCACAATAAGCATGAGCAAAGGACTTGAAAAACATTAATCTTGGGGCAGTCATCTACCTTAGCTTGCACGAATGGAATGGCTTGCTAAGCAGCCTGTATATACATTAAACAATGATGGTGGTAGTAGTAGGGTTGGTAATGGTAATAAATGGTAGTAGCAGCAATAATAGTAGTAGTAGCAATAAAATTGGTTGCAGAAGATACAACCAAAAAAAGAAAAAAAAAAGGCTAAGTTAAGGAGGGTAGGGAGGAAGAGGTGTATATATATATATTTTTTTTAAAAATTCAAGAAAAGAAAAAAATGCTGGTGTAAAAAGGGAGATAACCATGCCTGCTATATGGTGCTAAAAAGCTAGATAAGGTTGGCCTGAGCTGGCGCCAGACAACCAACCAACCAACCAACCTGTATTCTTCTTGACCTGCTGTGTCCAGAATGTCCAACAGACAAGTATCCCCATCTATGACAACCTGTTTTCTGTAGGAGTCCTCTGAAAAGGGAAAAAATAAATAAACAATGAATTTTTAGGCAGGAGTTGAACACCAACCTGTATTCTTCTTGACCAGCTGTATCCAGAATGTCCAACAGGCAGGTTTCAGAATCAATGACCACCTGCTTTCGGTGGGAATCCTCTGAAATGCAAACAAAGGTATCAAAGATGAAAATCTGTTCAGATAACTCAACATAGATTTCCTCACTTGTCAAAAGACAGAAACAATTTTCTGGGCCAGTTTAGCAGTGAAAAGAAATAAAGTTCTTAGTTTAGGAATATAGCTCCTATGGCAATTTTAAGATAAGAACATAGATTGTGAAAAAGAATACAGTAATAGAGTAAGAATAGTATAACAAATTACTGAAGGTTTTCTGCATAATTTGAGTATTTGATAATATCAGTAATAAAACATTAACTTGAAACTCATCAGAGTTACAGCTGAAGCAGTGGTACTAATTATACAATGCTTACTAAACTGAAGGCAATTTAACATAGAATATTAATAGCTTTATTTTGGCCATGCTTCATAAACTAAGAAAATAGGTGGCCAGCATTGGTTTGAAAAAAAAAAAAAAAAAAAAAAAAAAAAAAAAGTTAATTTTTAAAATTTTCTTCATCGGTAAAATAGTCTGACAAAAACTTTGGTAATCACATTAACTTTTGACCATTCATTCACTCTTGTCTATAACAAAATTTGCCAACTTTCCAAGATTATCAAGCATAAGTGATTTTAGGATCATAGGATGATAAATAATTAGAAAAGACACTTGTTAGTTTTGTATCAGTAATTCTAATAATATTGTGCTAAACAGATTGTATAATCTTTTGTCTATCATAAGTGTCTTATATTAAATGGAAAAATTGTCAAAACCTTGTGAGAAGAAAGAGAAAGAGAGAAAGAGAGAAAAAGAGAAACAGAAAATAAAGGGGGAAAAAAAAGAAGAGGCATAACCTTAAGAGCTCAATAGTTTATGTTTTAGTTTTGTAGCATTTATATTTTACTTTAAATACAAATGCTATATCAACACAGAAATGGTAAATTTTTCTGAATGAGTAAATAAGGCTTAATTTTATGACTGCACCTCAGGTGATTGGGAT
Source organism: Architeuthis dux (assembly GCA_006491835.1). Classification (NCBI taxonomy): domain Eukaryota; kingdom Metazoa; phylum Mollusca; class Cephalopoda; order Oegopsida; family Architeuthidae; genus Architeuthis; species Architeuthis dux. The sequence continues at coordinate 6,595,181 of VCCN01006703.1, read as the reverse complement.
TTTCAAAAAGAGATTGAAAACAATCACCAGGTTAGGAGATTTCTCATTTGGTTAGGAGGAAGTCAAAAGAAATGTACATGTCCATTATTGGAAATGTACACTTTGTCTCTTTGGACATAACAGACAACAGCTATCAGATGAAGCTTATTCAGAGTTCCCACTCTTTTCTAGAGATCATTTTTCAGGACATTTCCAGTGATGATCTAACTCAGGGGTTCCCAACCTTTTTATGTCAAAGAGCACTTTCACAACTACCAATAGTGCGGCTGGCACTATTTACAGTTCAAGTCAAATTTATAGTTGGACTTAATAAAAACATACTTAATATCTAAGATGATGCACAAAAAAAATTGCGAAACAGCAAGTTTTAAAAATGTTATATTATGGGGGGGGGGGGATATCAAGGCAAGTTTATAGTTTGACTTAATTGGTTCAAATAACCCAAAACAAAATTAATAAATTTTCTATGTGAAATAATGCATAAACAGTTTATGCATTATTTCACATAGAAAATTTATGGGGAAAATGTTTGAGGAGGCCAAAAGGTAACCAAAGCAAATGCAGCTGGACTGTTGGGGGGTGCTGTAAGCCCCCAATAGGGTCCAGCATTGTAGAGTTTGAGATGATAAAATATATTTTTTGGCAATATATATATAAAATAAAGTAATGTCAAATAAGTCTAAATAATTATAATGTTTTTATTCTTATGCAAATGTGTTTGGTAATCAAGGCAAATTTATAGTTGGACTTGATAAACATAATATAAACAAAATTAATGCCTATATAAAATAATCATACTGTACAAATAAGACATTTTTTTCCTATATAAATTTTAAAATTTATATTCCTATGCAACATAACTTCCTGAAAATCTCAGTCAATGTGATTTTTGGCACTGAACTTAATTGACCAATGCCTCATAATTAGGAGAGTAGGATGATATTGCTGTTCGTAAACAATCATCAAGATGCTCATCAGTAAAACAAGATCTGTATTTTGATTTTATGATATTCATAGTCAAAACCAGTGATTTGCAGAGGTAGGTGGATCCGAAAAGCGATTTTATCTTGTATGCTGCACTTTTTAGGAAAGGAAACTTTTTTTCTTACAACCAAACTTCAAAAGTTCTTGTCGGATACAAATGATTTTAGCACAATGTCATTCGACAATTCCAAAATCTCTAGTTCCAGATCTTCTGTTTTTACTTGAACGAGTCTTCCAATGACTAGCTTCTAGCTATATCTGTTATATTTACGTGGAAAGTAAAAGGATTTAATAAAAATGTGATCACTGGCTGCAGGATAGTAAAACATTCAAATCTTTTTTCGAACTGCTCCTGAGGCAATTGAAGGTAAATTAATAATGGTGATGGGTTAAAGTCACTGCCACCTATCATTTTTTTCATATTTGAGAAATGTGTGAAAGACTTTATCTTCAGGTGAGAAATCCATAAAACAGGTTTTGCTTTAAATGAATATATAGAGCCTATCATTCTAGCAATTTGTTTGTCTTTTCCCTGAAGCTCCAAGTTTAAAGAATTTAATTTTTCTGTGATGTCTGCAAGAAAACCCAAATCCACCAACCAAGAGTCACATAGTCGATCAAAGTTTTGATTTCTGGATTGGAGAAAATTTTTTTATCTCTTCAATTAGGCTTACAAATCTTGTCAGAACTTTGCCTTTACTGAGCCATCATACTTCTGTATGTAAAATATGGTCATATTGTTTATTATCAGTATCTTCTAGTAAGGACTTGAAAAGACAGTATTGCAAAGGTGTTACTCTAATAGTGTTTATTATTTTAATTATTACATCCATTATGTGTGCAAATGGAAGCACATTAGCACACAGAACCTCTTGGTCGATAATGCAATGGTACAATATAAAGTTTGGAAAGGATTCATTTTTGTTGCAGAGGGCAAATCCTCCTTTTGGCCAATTAAATATTGATGCCACTGCCAAAGTCTTGGGAAATGGTTTGAAAGAATTAAAACACACATGTGTTCAGTGAACCGGAAAAGAAAAAAAAAAAAAAGAAAAAAAAAAAAAGGGTTACAGCTCCGGCCACTGACCGATGAGGACCAGCATTGCCAACTTTTTTGAAATTTTTATATCCAAATAATAGCCAGTAAAAAATATCTAGATGTCCCAGGAAATTATCTAAATAATTTTCCAAGACAACACAAGATTTTCCAGGACATTCTCTCATTTTCCAGTAGAGAAATTTGGTAAACTATTTTCCAAATTTTTCAGGACGAGTGGGAACCCTGTTATTGGCAATGCCCAAAGAGATTAAAATGAATAGAATAAATTAGTTTTTAGAACAGTTTGTGTGTGTGTGTGTGTGTGTGTGTGTATATATATGAGAGAGAAAGTATACCTTCACAAACAAGTATTGTGCCTTAAAATGATGAAAAAAAAAAAAAAAAAAAAAAAAAAAAAATTAGATTAATTTTATAACTGAATATATTTCAATTACTACAAATCACAAAGTTATATAAATACCAAAACACAGAATTAACATTTTGGTGTAGATAAACTAATAACGGCAACTTTTATTATTAGCTTCCATTCACAACATTGATAATTAGATTTACATCTTGGATAGTCCTTTCAGCAATACAGCATTAACTTACAAAATGTCTTCCTCTAAAGTCATTGTTACTGAATTATTTACATTAAAAGTATCCACTCATCCAAATATACTCATATTCATACTCATTTTGATCAGCTAATCTGACTTTCACTAACTGAAAATGTAATCATACAGGGAGCAAAAGCTGTTCTTGAAAATTTACTCATGAAGACAAATTCTGCTGGTTTTTAAGCTGTAGTAATTATAGAATTCATGTTTGAATGAATGTATAGCCCCAAAGAAATGAACCTTGCCACTATGTTTAATATTTCATCAATGTTTAAATTGATAAAATCTTATATACAATTTTTAAACAGAAAAGAGTTTTCAGTGGCACACATCTCCATAAGTCCCATCTACATAACATGACAGTCAAGTTGTAGAAATTCTACTAAAACAATAAATAAATAGAACAAAAAGGCACTTTTGGAGTAATGTATTCTATGAGCTGTTCAATCTCATCTGTTACTATATTTAATTGGATCCCAAATATGAAAAAGGGGAGCTACTAAAACGAAGATCTGGTCACCATAGAAAGCTGGCGCCAGAATGATTTAATGGATTTGTTGCTGTCAGGTTGAGAATGACAATAACAAAAATGGAGTTGATGCTCATATACAAAGAGTCAGATCATCAAACCAGACTTGCCATGGATGGACAATAACCAGCAGCAGCAGCAGCAGCATAGTCATTTGGAAAAATTTTCAAGATAGCAATGAAGGAATGGATCAATAAATCAGAGTGTGCAGTTAGAATTAACAAAATTAAGAAAAATATATATTAGCAATCATAATTTGGATTTAATGTTCAACTATGAAAATTACTTTCTAACACATCAATACCTAACAAATAATGATGGGTCATGAAGCATTAAGTATTGTGTTATCAGTAGCAAACAAAACTATACTTAGTAAAAAGCTGTGAGAGCTACAATTGGGGGGTGTTATAAATGTAAGTGTTGGAAGACTACTTACATTTCAAAATTTTATAATTGTTTTAAAAAAACAATATAAATGATGAACATTTACAAAAAATGCTTGTAGGTAATCAAGATTTGATTATGTGAATAATATTACTAAAATCAATGACAACTTTTGTTGATCAAATATTGATGACCCACAAGTACCTTCTTCAGAATTACTTCATACTTTATGACAAAGTTGTCTGAAAAGGATTTGAATATATTTCTAGCACATCAATACATACAAAAATTGTATAGCAAATACTTTTAAGAACAGTTGAAGCAACTAAATGGCAAAACTCCTTTTGCATTAGTAAGTGCACACACGCACACGCACACATTATATACATATATACACATATACATATGGTGTACAATAGGATAATGGTTATCCGACATAATGATGCTAGGAAAAGACAATGTGCAGACTCAGAATAATTTGCAAGAAATTATTTAATACCTCAACATGTTTTGACTCATTTAAGTCGTTTTCAAAAGGAAATCGGAGAAATGATGTCTCTGATGGACTGCATGTCAGACAGAAAATCTTGATCCATGCAGATATCATTTCTCCGATTTTCCTTTTGAAGTCAACTTTAATGAGTCAAAACATGTTAAGGTATTAAATAATTGCTTGCAAATTATTCTGAGTTTCCACAGTCTTTCCCAACATATATATATGTAGATATGTATATATATATATATGTAGATATGTATATATATATATATAAACAAGACTGTTCTTTCCCAAACTTGTTAGATGAATGGAAGCTTTATACTTAAATCCCCATTGAAATAATGAGGATGTGGTATTTAATCTGCAAAACAAGTACAAGCAGTTAGTAGTGACAAAATAATATGGTGGTTTTGAAAAAAATCTAAAACAAAAAGGCATAAAATAACATCTCAAGGAGCAGGCATGACAAATTATTACTTACTGTTATATATTGGATATATAGAAGTATGCAATTCTGCAATTTTGAGGAGATATCAATACAACCTGGCAAAACTCACTTAAGGAGAAGATTTCAAGTTAAATACAAACTGTCAAGAAACAATTAGCTCAATTAACTTTAGTCTTCATAGTAAAATAAATTTACCATAATTGTGTAAATATTTTATATGAGCAGAAAAGACCATCTAGGATCCATGTCGTGATTACAATGTTAATAATTCTCATATACACTATATCCGACGAATATAAAGATCAAGTTTCTTAATAAATCAATTTTGGCTAAGTTTAATGAGTCAGCCGTCAAAAATGGATCCGATCATTGGGACTGATTTGACTGATCACTGGTAAACAAGCTAACATTTGTTAGTTTCGTATTTACCATATTTACTCGAGTACAATGCGATCTCGAATATAATTTTTGTAGCTAAAAATCAGTAATATATAATGTTATTTTTTTTTTAACACGTATAATGTTACCCACCAATTTTGACCCTGATTTTTTATATTAAATTTCTTGCATTGTACACAACTAAATATAGTAATTTTTTGGTTAAAAAGGGATTCTTAGAATTTTAATAAGAAAAATATGTTGACTATAACAATATGAAATGTCAGATAACTTATTTATTTATTCAATTATTTATAATTTATTTATAAGCTGTAATGACCCATAACAATATGAAAAATAAAATTTCATATGAATTATGAGTTAACCCTCTTCCCACTCTTATTTCAAAAAATTTGTTCCTAGGTTTCTAATTATTTCTCATGCCTCAGAGTTCCAGATAAGTTGACAATTGTTGACCAAGTGTTGACTAATACAGAGATCCATGATGAGGATTGCACTTTTCATATTGTTATGGTTCATTCCAGCTTGTAAATAAATAATTAAATACATTTTTAATCTTGTAAATAAATAATTGAATAAATTATAATTTGACATTCCATATTGTTATGATTCATATAGTTCCCTTATCAATTTCATTAAAATTATAAAAATCCAAATTTTAACCAAAGCATTGCTGTATTTACTTGTGTACAATGTGAGAAATTTAATATAAAAAAATCAGAGTCAAAATTGGTGGGTAACATTATAGTCGTTTTTAAAATAAAAAAAAATGATAACATAATATATTTGTAAACAGTATAAAAAATTACCATACTAGAAAAAATCAATTATTTTTAGTTATGGATTAGGATTACATATATAAATGATCTATCTGGTTTATATTGATACTAGGACATAAATTTCCATCAGAATATTTTGAACAATATTTTCAAAAGCAGATTTAGTGAATATAAACATGTGTATTTTTGTAGATGACTTCAGGGTGTTAGCCAGCGTTCTCACTAGCCGTTTAACGGCTAATTCACAATAGAAACCTAATTCCAATTTCCCAATTAAGCAGAGCATGTTTTTTTGGCCATTTTAGCCAACTTTGGCCATTTTTGGTTTTTCTAAAAAATACAATACAAATACAAAAGTGTGGACCTCGGAAAAATTCCCAATCCTGTAAAAACGGTGAGGGAAATCTAGCTAACACCCTGGACTTTTCACACCAAACTTTTTTTCTTGTCACTGATTTATGTTTCGAATCTTGTTAATTTTAATGCTTTTCATTTCTTCCAAAAAGTTTAATCGAAAACTCCTAAAAATTATGTGGATTATTGCCATAAAAAAAAGAAAAGTCTAATACAAGTTCTAACTAGATGGAACATTTTTGGTATTTGATTCCTAAGCTTTTCAAGACGAATAAAAATGGATTTTCTTTCATAAAGGATTTTTTCAAAATAAGACAAAAAAAATTATGTAAGTTGCCTTCTTAAAAATGTAACAATTGAGTGAGAAAAAAAAACTTATGATAATTACAATTTTCCAGTAGCATATTATTACTTACCAAGTCATTAGAGAGTATAGGCTTGAGTTTCTAAAGTTCTAAAAAAGGTTACATTTTTCTGTTTGATAACAATTACATTGTGAGTATCAAATCTAGCAAAACTATGCTGGCTTGGTATAAAGCATACTTTACTGTTCCAAATTTTAGAATGGGCTCCTTGGCCTTGCTCAGGTGTATTTAGCATATGGTAATCTTCAGTTTAATTATTTTTATTTTGTGAATAACTTACTCCTTCACTGAACGATTTGTCTGACACTAAATTGTTTTTAAGGTTACATAAATTTCTTATGCTTAGCAAAACTATTTAGATCTCCTAACAAAGGTTAATTTTTTTACATGCTTAATTAGAATGAATGTTAAAACTCTTATACTTTCATTTTGTGTTACACTAAGAGTAAATCCAGGATACTTTATGAAAAAAAAACCCCCAAAATCCTTGATTCTGTTTACTAACATACATAACTCATATACATGTTGTAGAATTATGTACAGTTAGTCTTAGATTTTTCAAGATAATTGTCAATGATTTATTTAATAGAAGTTAGTGTTCAACCTCTTAATTAGGTACATTAGTTGTCACCAACCAAAATAATATGGGGAACTCTTCTTTAGCTTACAATGACATCAAAACAATCTATATCATTCAAGTGATGTAATCATCATACCAATGTAACAACCTAATATAAGTTTGCTCATTTAACCCCTAACTTTCTGTAAGCAATTTAGCACTGAAAAAGTCTCTATACAGCCACAATTTTTTGCTTTTTTCATAAAAATCTTAATGAGCCTGGTAGTCTGATTAAGATTTTTAAGAAAAAAGAAAAAGATTGTGGCTGTATATAGACTTTCTTTTAAATAGGTGATCGATCTTGGAATAGGTCTCTGGTTTATCTCAATGTACAAAGAACAAAGTGCAGTACCATTGCGCATCACAGAAAGCTAAGAGTTAAAGTTGAAATTATTAAGAGTATTTGGTCAATTGACCTTAATATTTTTTATACTAATTTGATCAAATGCCATATCCCAAAATGTAAATTTCAACATCCTTAAAAGGTATTAATAGAAAATTAATAAAATTAACATTAATTATATGCAGGAGTAATAGGAATAAAAACGGTATATATATATATATATATATAATTATAATAATGATTTGAAAATCTACTTTGATAGCGAAACAGAGTTTAAACTTTGTATGAGCCAATGTTTTGTCTTATATTTATATATATTATATATATAAAATGAAATGAACATACATTCTAAAGTCATAAATAGATTCTGAGCATTGATTCAGTTTTCTTTTACAAAAAGAATCAATTTTAACTTGTAGAGAAATAAGTAACATTTCAGTTTCGGTTGCACTTTTAATATTGAAAAAAGATATTGGAATACTAATTGGGTAAACATTCTTACTTGTTAATTAAACATTGCTAAGTAGCAACCATGTTCTTCAGAATTATTTTTCATCATTTTAAAATTGATTTGCAGTCATTGTAGACACTACAGATTATGTCCCTTGGCTTAGATTTCAAAGATAGAAATAAGGGGTAAATGAGTAGAGGGTTCTTGAAATTAATATAGAAGGTAAACAACATTCAGATCAAATTCCTATCAACCCTGGTTTCTAATTTTGAATTAGAGAGTTGATGTAGTTATTTTGTGGTCTGGTGCAAAACTAAATTAAAGAAATCTGGAATATAAAATCAATTAACTTACCAATTGTGGGATCATATTCTTCTACAAAACTGAAAAAAGAAACAAATATTTGAATGATAATAGAATTTTAAATATAGTTACAGGTATACCTTGATTAGTGCGGTTGATTTGTTCTAAAATTTTACGTACAGCTCAAAACCACACTGTTCAAGGTCGTATTATAATAAAAGATTTTTTCCCAGCTTATACTTAGTTAGATTAATTTGTACGGCAATACCATAACCGTACTACATCAAAACCCGCACTAATCAAGGTATTACTGTATATATTCAAGGCCGTAAATTCAAAACTAACCCTGTAGGCATTTCTGAAGAAAAGATGTTCTACTGCATATTTAGAAAGTTCAATGTCTCCCAAATATGGATCCACTGTATAACAATGAAATATGGGTCCCAGTTTTTTATAATTTTTAATGAAACAATATGGCCGCCACTGTTTATCGTTCACCTTATTTAATGTGATGGTTTGGATTTTTTTTAAAAGTGGGCTTGTATGAGATACTTTTTAGAATATTTCCACCACTTTACTGGGCAATCAGACATCCCTTTCCTTAGGCACTAATCGTATAACTTCCGTATTCCTACACATACTGATCACTGTATTAATCTGCAGCAGCACTTTCTGACACAACCAGCTGATCTGCAACGCAATACAATGCATCTGACAGCAAGGTAGAGCGGTGAAAATATTCTAAATATAGCGTACACTGACTGATATTTATTTTTAATTTTTAGGTGGCTAAAATATGTTTTTGCTGCTGGCCCCGTCCACAGCAGTACATGGCTTTGTTTCTGTGAGGATATTCCTGTTTGTTTTTCCTGTGTCGCAACCCAAATATACTGCAGGTAAGACACTGACTATGGATAAGTACCTTATACAACCCCACTTCAAAAAATCCAAATTATCCCTTTAAAGGATAATAGAGCTTCACACCTCATTTCCACATAGTTTTGTCTGGTGTCCGTAATTCTGTATAATATATGCAATACTGCGTTTCTGTTTCATGATGACATAAATGCCTGATCTGTTTGCAGACTTAAGCAGATTCGCCAGCCCGCAAATTTAGAAGAATGTCTCATCTGTCAAGAGGGGGAAAATGACAGGTTAATAAACGGTGGAGAACAGGGGCTGGTGACGTTAAAATGTGCTTCCCAGACACGAGACAAACTGTGAGACAGAGACAACAGGCCTACAATCGATCGAATCAAGGAAGTATCATCAACAGATGTTAATCAGCTGTGGTGGCACAAGTCATGTTTCTCATTATTCACAAGCAAGACTCATTGAATGATTACAAAGGAAAATGCAGACTTCCAGACCACAAAGTTGTGAACATAGCATGTCAGCCACGATGCAGCAAAGCTCAACAACATCTGTCAAGTGGGATCAAAGTGAAAGAATCAATGTTATCTGTGACTACATTTAAGATGATTGATCAGATCCTGGATTTGTCCAAGTATGACCAAGAGGCCCATGTGCGTCTAGCAGGTATTAGTGACCTTATCGCAGCAGAAGGGAAATACCAACCAAACTGTTTCAAGAAGTTTAAGCAAAATGCATCACAAAGTTCCGAAAAAAAAAAGTGTGGCCCAAGATCTTGTCTACAACGTGACAGGTGGGAAATACTGGACGCCCAAGCATGTGATACTAGCCAGTACCTTGCACCAAGCAACGCGATCAAAGGAACTGGTGAAATTGTATATCACAGCTTGCTGCAGGTTGACACTGCTATGGCAGAGAAACTGCTACAATCCATGGATCCAGAAACAGGAACAGAGACTCCACCTAACTTTGTGCCTGGTCAGAACATTGACATAAATGATTCAAATCTTGATGGCATGCTACACAGATGGCAGGGTGGCAACTTAGTCCAGAACGTGACATGATGAAGGATTTGAAGCCATCAATGGTTACATGCCCATTTTCCAGGTACCTGCTCATGACCTAAATACACAGAATACTGTTGTGCCAAGATGCAAACATCTGTCCAGAAAACTAGCACAGCATCACATTGTTATCACAGTGGATGAGGCATTGTTTTGTAAGAGCTGAAGAGGGCAAATAATGACTATCTGGATTGCCTTATTGTCGGATTAGGTGGCCTTCATACTGCCATGAAATTCATCAGCAAGTACGTCCAATCATCTGGACTGTTGGAAGCATGGGTTGAAGGCAACCTACGTTGCCCCAAATCCGCTGAGCAAGTTATGGTAGGAAAGTCCTACACCAAAGGAATTAGAGCCCACCCCATGTGGAGGATGCTTTTTCCCCAGCTGCTTAGCTTCCTGGAAGACAGAAATCCTGACCCGAAAGAACTATTGGGCAAGACAAAGAATGGCCCTGCAGAAGATCTTGTCACACTGCTTGCCCCCGAAGAGTTTGAAGCTGTCGCAGAAGCCTACATTGCAGCCAACGACAACCCAAACTTCTGGTTTTGGTGGGGGCTACATGCAAATGGTTCACATCCTTTTGTTGTTCACTCGTGCTCAGAGGGATGAAATCTGGGACCTGCACCTTTGTGCATTTCAGCGAATGTCCCCCTATTTCATGCTGTATAACCATGTCAACTATGCTCGCTGGGGGACCATCTACCTGAT
>VCCN01006703.1:6564065-6579674 GCA_006491835.1 Architeuthis dux | reverse complement strand
GCAATTTGTAAATCAGAATCATAGATGTTTATGGAACATCCAAAACACTCCCTCTAGAAGCTCAAGGTCCTTAATCACCTCAATGACCCATTGAAACAAACCAAAGCCCCCCAGGGGGTCCATGTTGAGAACCACTGGTTTATATGAATAACAAACATTTCAGAATGTGTGTGAATGTTTGTGGTGTCATCTTAAAAGGTTTACTTATAAAGTAGATATCTGTGAACTGACAAAAAGCAAAAAGGTTCCTTCCAATGATTCACAAGTTTCATAATACTGTCTTTGTTGTTTGGGTTGGAGGAAAAGAATGTTGAGAGAGTAGTTTCCACCGCTTCATGTGTTTTAAGAACTAGTTCATAAAGATGGTAATCAGATCAAGCAAAATCTGAAGAATAAGGAAGGTGTGGGATTTTTTCCCAGCCAAGGTCTTCAATCTTTTCAAATGTGATCTTTGCTGTATGGGACCATGCATTATCATGATGGAACACCACACCTTTGTGATTGATCAAACTGGGCCTCTTTTCCTTAAAAGTGGTGTTTAAATGCTCTGTTGACAATAGATGTCTGCTCTAATTGTAACATGACTGGTAGCAAAAAGTGGACTATGATAGGTCACCCCAACTCGTTGGCTTGGTTTCTCTCAGCCAAATGGCTTCTTCACCCACATTGTGAATTTTTTAATCTGAAGAAGTCCCTTGGTGGATTTGGTTGAAACATCATAGAATTGAGTGTACCAGGTCACAAAGAGAACAACGGGTGTTCTCAAAATGATGAAAAACGCCCATTTAAAGTATGAAAATATTGGGTTTTATTTCGGGTTGCAACATTTAATTAATCCTTCCCTCTGTTTTAAGTGCCGAGTCTTCCCAAGTTACAGTATGTCGGTCACTTCTAGGCGGTTTATTCTACGTGAAACAGAAGAACTTTTAGCGGCGCAGAAAAGTGGAATTGGTATGGACAAGGAACAGCAGTTTCGGGCCTTCAATCAAAAGGCAGTTGCCAAACTTCTCAGCTTTCGAACTTTGTTGGAAAGTCTCAAATTGAAATTTCTGGTTGTCTGCAATCCTAGGCTGTTACTTTGTCTCAGAGTATTTATTGAGAGTTGTTAAGAGGATGGGTGGGGTCTGGGACCTCCTGGGGGTTCCAATCAATGACTCCCTTCCAAATTTGGCAGATCTTTGCTAGACTGTAATTTTATTGGCTGAATTCTCTATCACCAATGACGTAGGACCACACTGCTTATGTTGTATAGCCAACTAATCAAGCATGTTTTAGACCTCTATACACGCTTTGTAAGAGGGACCACACTTCCTAATAATCCTAAAATGGTGTGATTTTCGTCTGTTATCACTCGGCCATGAGAACTTGCTGTCTAACAAGTCCACAAACACACCTGGCTCAATTGTTGAATCCAGAAATATATTTTGGTGGAATCTGTTTCAATTCAACTTTGCTCTTTATGTGAACAAGCAAATTCTGGAATCCACTAACCATTCAAACATTTATGAACACTTTTCTAATCTCATTTGTTTTCCGTAATAATAATTTTTGTCTGAGATTCTGTTTTCTCTCCAAGTCATGGAAACAAGTGTAGACTTTACTTACTTGTAAAATCCACACTATTCATAATGTCAAAGGAATACACTAACAATCCCACCAAACACTTGGGAAAACTTTTCTCGGATGGAAGTCCACTTGCTGTTCTGCTTTAACCTGTTCACCTCCACTAAACCATTGTCAGTGTCCATTTGACATCAGCAAGCACTATCTTTCCCAAAATGGCAAGATGTGTTCACAAGAATGCAGAGAAGTATAAATGTCCACTCTTGCTTCTGTCAAATCATGGGGAATCCATTTTCCAAGCTTAGGCACCTTTTCAAGTTGTGGCAGATGACGGTGAACTGTTGCTTGAACTCAGTTTTTGAACTAATTCTTCAAACTGCAAGCACTATTTCTGTTGGGTTCAGACAAAAGCAGGTCACTGTTTAACTAAACAGGAAGATCTGTTTGTGGCACATTTCTTGATTTCTTGGGATGACCTTATATGATCTCTTTCTGCATTGATGCATACATAGAAAAGATTGTCTTGCTAACAGGCTAGTGAAAAGTAGCACCAGAACAAAGTGATATATTCTTGCACCCTAAAATGACTTTAATCCCTTGACGATCGCTAAAAGAAAATTTTAATTTAAAACACATACAACTAAGATCCAGTTCATAGAAATTTGCTAAGCTTAAGTCTGCCCAGCAAATATCTGATGATGACCAACTCTCATGACCAAAATCTTGCCATCCTTAGCAAAAGGAGATAGTCATTACCTAAAAATACAAGTGATCTAATCTTGAGGATTTTAATAATGGTTGAGATACAGTTTTTTGCTTGATCTTTACAGTTAATATTGTGCCTAATCAATACTGAATGAGTAACCATTTGAGAATACTATTAGATTGAAAACTTTCAGTTCTTACTTATTGACATGTTTAAAAAAAAAAATAAATACATATCGCTCCTAATGGTTAAATGTAATATTACTTGAAATCCTATGCAATCTTTCCACAATGAAATAAATAAGTCTTCTGCAAAGAGTAATTTCCCAAGAGATTGGTTGCTGGGTTACCATAATGCAATTAAAAGAAAATCATTACTGAGAAAGATGCTCAAATTCTTAATCTATCTTGCAATCAAAAGAGTGAATTCATATTGCAGATCAATGTATGAAGAACTAAAATGTGGCAAACAAAACAGACCAGCTCATAAGAAATTGGTTAAAAAAAAGAAATTTTAAAAAAAATAAAAGTTACAAATTCTATGAAAAATCAGCTTCATATTTAACAAAAGGACATCAACTACAAATTAAGAAAAATTTTCATTTTAAATTACATAAACATGGAGATGCAGAGTTGACCTAATGGCTTACAGTGTGGAAAATGGAATTGATGAACTTAGAAAAGGCATGAATCTACCTTTCTCAAAAGGTCAGGACAGGAATTACTCCCTGCTTCTGGTACCATGTAACTCAGTAAACCCTTCGCATTTTACTTGGAGAGGAGATGGACACTGCCAAGTAACCCCATTGCTTGAGAAATGCCACAAAGAACCCAGGATGGTATTTCATCAATCTACTAGGTCATGGGATATTTTTTCCCTTTTGACAAAGAAATTCTGGTTTTGCATCTGATTAATGGGAAATATTCTGGGTGAGGGCCTACACATTTTTATAAGCGTTCAAACATTTTGAAGAGAATGTCTGCAAATCAGAAAAGATGTTAAAAACCTAATAAAATGTTTGCAATCTAAACAATTTGCTTCAATTACATAATCCTTAATTTCGTCTTAAGATTCTTTTTGTAGGTGAAGTATACAATTTAATAATAGTATAGTAAAAAAAAAAAAATTTCTCACCTGGAGATACTTGTGCTGGATTTGGTACAGGTACCTCATAGAAATAATGTGAACACACATTATTCTATGAATGAGAGTATGTATATATACCAATTGCTGTAGTTTGCTGTCCTCCTCTATACTAATGTTATAATGGTCTATATAAAATTTACTAATATAAAATTGTAATATTGTGAAGGAACAGAGGAAAATTGTGTGCTCCACTAAACAGAACCACAATGCTGATTTCCTTAATACCGAAAGGATAGAAAACAAAATTATCCAAAGATTCAACTGATGAAAGCTGGAGATCAGACAAGTAAAAAAAAAAGGGGTTTACAACAATGAAGATAAGGATACTAGTCTGAATAAATAATCATAAGTCATAATGATGCTTAATCTCAGAATTTTAGATAAATTCCACAAAGTTATGAGCTCCCAGAAAAATAAAGTTTAAAAGTTTTTAAACTGTAAAACTTTAAACCGTCTGTCGCCAAACCACCCAAAATCATTCTGGTAGAGCCAACGGCTATCAAATATTACTAGCTGAAGCATTGTCAACCATTATTAATTTTTTTATTAGTATTTCTTCCATCTTAATTTTAGTTGCTTTTCATCAAAACTACTCAGACCGTCATTCTATGGCCATCAGTAAACAGCGCAGATCGGAAACAAAACAAGCTCTTGGCAAGACTCAAACATGCATCCTTTTGCCTCAGGAAGCCTATCTTACTGTGATAGCTGCACTTGAGCTACAAGAGCCCTACAGTTGGCAGATCAAAGAGCACCTGTCATGATAAGATATACTTCCTGAGTCAAGGGAAGCTAGTTTGAGTCTAACCAAGAGCTTATTCTTTATTTCTGATCTGCACTGTTTACTGATGGCCATGAAAATGACGGTCTGAAATTAAGATGAAAGAAATAATACAAAAATTAATAATGGTTAATGTAGTGCTAATGGACGATCATGAATTAACTATAAAAATGGTGCTTTAGATAAAGCAAAGGGCCATTAACCCATTCTTTTAAGAATAATTCTAAACTAAAATAATTCCATTTTATCATAAGGATTTGAGAGAAAGTGGCTAAAAGTAGTCAATTTCAGACAACACAAAAGTACATAAAACCATTGTGGTAAGATAACTACAATAATAATAATAATGAGCATTCCAAAGGAAATTATGAATCACCACCACCCATATATGCTTCTTTTTAACTCATGAATTAAGCAGTGGTGGTGGTAAGTTACCTTGATGAAAATGCTACCAATAAGGTTTGAACCATAAATATATGATATGATAAAAAACAAAAAAACAACTGAATGCTGCTGGACACAAGCTAAGGGATCAATTTAGAATAAACTTACATTGCAAATTGAACCCCCCCCCAAAAAAAACCCCCAAACATTTCCCCTACTTATTGAGGGGTGTGTGTGTGTAAAATTTCAAGTTTCTACTATGTACAGTTAGGGCTGGGCCAAGTCAGGATACATAGATACATATAAATGTCGGAACACATGAATAACCTAAACCCAGCAACAGTATTCAAGCCAGTCTGTTGTGGGTAGCTGTGATTAATAATGTTTTATAACCTATGTTCACCCACTCAAGGAACAATATACAACAGGAGTTGGAATGAGTAGGCAGTAAACCTGATATTTCATCACCAACAATGTGATTAATACTGAAAACCCATCCATCTTCGGGGGGGAGGGGGGCACTCAGTTAATGTTCTAAACAAATTTGTACAATTTGATTAATTTACTGCCCTCCTCTTCCAACTTCAATCGCACTAACATATACCGTTTTTATGAGGCTTTTAATTATTAAATAGGAAGGGAAAAGCACAAACAGCTGCATGGCCATTACAAGCAACTATATATTATACACACACACACACACACACACACACAGAGGAGATCTTACATGATAGCACTTAGCACTTCTGTGCAAGATCAGGCTCATTACAAGTGGAAATTATATCAAAATGTATACAAAAAGTATCATTATGTCAAAAGGTTTGTATATCTACTCTAATAACAAACAGTGTGATTTTCTTGGTTCGCCAGTTATAACACTGAACTATTCCACTGGATGGAGAGGGGTTAAAGTTTTGCTGAAAAAATACTTCCTGCTCATCGTTTCAAAAACCCATCTCAATCCAAAAGTAGATCATATGAAAAAATACAGATCAGGGAAGACATATAGCAATGATCAGCAAGCTAATCTTGCTGGCCGTTAGTGGGTTCGATCCTCATTGGATCTCCCAGTATAGGGGGTCCGATACCAATTCATGCTAACTTCCTATACTTATATAATGAACAGGGCGATTTCTTTGGTTTGCTCTCTGTAACGCACGACTCTCACTAAGGGGTAAAAACTGCTGATAAAAGTATCCCTTCCCACCTTTTGAAACTATGGACTCTTCAACTGAAACAAATATGCTATTATTTTTCCTTAGAAAATAATTTCATAGAAATTCAAATATATTTGTGAATGTTTTCATGGGTATTAACTAGTAATAAAATAACCTTACTAATGGTCTAACTAAAATTCTCTTGCATATCACTAATGAATGAAGAGGAATGATTTAAACCTTATTTGTAAGAAGATTGCATTGTGTGTGGTGGGTCCTATCTCTTTGCATCTATTCTCACTGCACCTCAAAGTGCATATCTCATTTTGTATATGACTTCATCTCAGAAACCCCCCCTCATCTTTCTGGGTATCCTTTCCCGTGTGAAAGGATAAGAAAAAGAAAACAAAAAATTGCTAGAAGAAAAAATAGGCAAGAGACCCATAAAATGTTGATTGCTCTTCCTTCTCCACAGGCCTCTCAGATTATGGCATGATACTTATCCATCAAGTTCAGAATGGTCTCAATATTCTTAATGGCTGCCATGCTGTAACAGATTGCACCCAGAATTCTATAATATAGAGTATTTATGCATAACAAAGAAGTAGATCAATCCCCTCCAAATAACAAAAAGATAACTTGGGGTTTGAGATGAACCATCCATAAATTTGCTTTTGCTGGAAAGCAAAAACAACTGTTACAAATAATGAAAATTGTAATGGTGAAAACAGCAAAAGTTTTCTAAGTAATCTTATGGCGAATATAGTATGAGAGAGAATTTTGTGGAATTTCTTTAAATAATCTCTATAGTAGTATTTCAAATATGTTTACCATATGAAAATGGTTCATTGAATGTTCTGTAATATAGATTATGCTGAAATTTTCCTGAAAGTCCTACCAAGTGGTTATTTTTAAGATATTAAATATTCAATAGATTTATTTAAATTTAAGTAAATCAAGTATATTATACCAATAAAATGTTTACTTATATTCTATGTCCTGATACTAAAAGAACGACTTTACATCACTTTTCAGCTTTAATGAACTTCATTTTAGCTATTACGTTTTTAGTGTTAGAATTGTCTTCAGAATCAAAACTTTTCACAAAAGTTTAAATGAACCAAGCAAGAAATATTTTAGCTGTTGAGAAGAGGTACTAATGTAGTCAACCAATTTTAGACATGTAATGTCAAGCACTTGGTACTAGTTGCAACAAGTTTATTCTTCAAACTTGGGTTGAACAACTTTTCAGGTATTAAAATGAGAGAAAAAAAAAACAACAAAAAAAACAAATTATTTTTTATATTTAGATCTTGTATTTCATTCATTTAAATTTATATCACAAACCAATTGATTGATATATTTGTGTGACATGGTGCTGATCAAAGTCATTTTTATTGTCTATAATTTTGCAATCACTTCTTTTGTAGCCTCCACAAAATTACATTAACATTCATTGAGAAATTTTGGAGATATCGTATAGACATGAGTGTATACATGAATGTATAGAAAAAGAACAGAAAAATATCTCTCAATCAAAAAAAGAAATATTCCTGAATCTGCCCAAATATTTAATCAGTTCATTGTCCACCCTTCCACAAAATTACATTAACATTCATTGAGAACTTTTGGAGATATCATGTGGACAGACATGAAATTTTGGCGATATTATTATTATTATCTGTGGACATGCAAAATTATCTCCCCCTACGTCGTATTTATATATACGTCGTAGGGGGAGATAATTTTGCATGGATCCGGCCCAAAATTTAATGAGTGTTTTCCTAGCCCAATGTCCATCCTTCTACAAAATATCATTGAAATTCATTAAGAACTCTTGTTAGGCCCCCATATATAAGGTTTGTATCTTGTCTTAGATATGCATATGTCTCCTGCATACTCCACTATTAGGCTAATCATGTTTGGTTGTTTTTCTCAAAAACCTATTCTCGGATTTTGGAGGACTTTTGATATGTTCTTTTATACCATTTCCTCTAACTATAAACGGATTTTCATCTTTATGCAAATTTGTTCAAGGTCCTTTCCTAATTCTATTGGATTATAAAAATAATATTCTTTTAGTTTTAGTTTTATATTTTAAATAAGACTAGAGGAAACATATTTTGTAAATGATAGGAGTAAAATGCTATTGAAAAAAAAAGAAATTTTTTATAGTACAATGTGTACGGTCATATGGTGTCATCAAGTGTTCAGTACCAAGGCAGGAAATTAAGAAAAGACAAGTTTAAAATTTAAACAAATGTTGATTTCAGCTAGAATATTATGCACAAATGGATCTGTCAATAGTGTGTTGAGAAAAATCACACAATGACAAAACTAAGCATACACGTGATGTTTAATGGGAATTACATTGCATGAGAAAATTCAGATAAGGATTGATGAGCAAATGGTATTGTGCAGGGAGGGAATTTGCATAACAAACCTTTATGGGGCAAGTGACTATATATGATCACCTGAGGACCCGTCAGCAACATGTAAATATTGTAGCCACAAAGACAACATAATCCACACCAATGAGGTTTGCAAAGTACACTTGTGCTTGAACAAAGACAGAAACTGGTTTGAGGCACACAACACCATTAAATTTGTTTTGGGCCCGCACAATAACATTTTAAAATCGACCCGGAGGTGTCATTTTTTTGTCAATATCAATTTTTTGTATCTATTTATTTTATTGAATGTTATTCTTTAATTCTTTGTTTTATTTATCTTTCTATTTTTGGTCACTTTTTGGGTGAGGCACCATATATGATCACTTCATCATAGGGGGTTTTGCCCCCATAAACAAAGAAATTTCAGAAAACTTGCAACTGAAAATATCTTGTAATTAGGTCTAGTTTAACATACAAAAAGGTTGTTTTGATATCTAAAATGTTTTTAGGGTTGCCCTATAAAGGGTTAATATGAAAAAATATCAACATTAACAGTGAATATTCAGTTTAAAATCTTTACAAATACTTTAAAGTTGTTATTGTGACATCGATGTGAAAACATTACTGTAGCTTTGACAGCAAATAAGCTGTAAGCATAAACAGCTGTCATTGTGATGTTCATTGAATATTCAAACAACTTTTTGTGTGAGGTTTGATTAATATGATTACTGGATACAACGTTTGTCTTATTCAATTTATCCTGAAGTCTCAAGAATATAAACAAACCTGCTTCTGTAATATTTGAACAAGGAACAAAATGTGCCTAATTTAAGAACGGATTTATGTTATAACCATTATTGAGAACAGTTAATTTCACATCTTTCTGTCCATGTTAGCCTCTTTGAAATTGTGATAAGGTCATTCTACCCACCTTGTTTTTTTTTTGTGGATGTTTCCTTAATACTAGTTATAACTTGAATGCTTGCCTTGTGTTACACCGACTTATCTATTGCATGACTGGTTATGGTTTTTATAAACTGTAACCATTTCATTAAACCTCATAACATCAAACCTAGTTATGTTCTTTTCAAAAGATGTTGCCTACAATTTTTTTTTTTTTAAATCGGAAGCTAAAACTTATTATTTTCAGTATTAGGTCAATGGATATCCAGCTTTATCACTTGGGTTATAATGGATTTTAGACATACCAGTTTGTGAGATTATCATATTTAGAAAATCCCCCTAACCATTCTCTGCAGTTTATGCTAATGAGCTTTTCCAATCAAGCAATGTAGATCTTTTGCCTACTAGTTTTCTTTATTACTGAATTATACTTGAAATTGCTCTTCATCAGCATTTCATATACAAGATACATTTCAGTAGTTTTGCTAGAGTGTTTATTTTTATTATTAGCAAACTGCTAACTGATTTGAACACAGTAAAATATCAGAGAAAAGGGACTCCCGAAATGAGAGTTCCACTACTGATCATTAACAAAGAAAGCTAACAGAGTTATCTTTCTTTGTATATGATATATTAACACATTGACACATCATTGTACAGGATTTACTTTTTGTTGGTGTCACATATTAGGGCATTAGCTTAACATCTTGTAATCTCTATGTAGATTGTCCAATTTTAAGAAACACCTCAATACTAGTTTTGCTCTTCCTTGGAGATTGGAATATAGGTAGGTAAATTCTTAAGCTGAATGAAATAGTCAAGGACTACTCTAAAGAATCTTCTCTACACTTGAGCCAACAGAAGTCATTAATACTGTTTCAGCTTGAATTGTTAACACTCGCTGTCTCAACATATATCAAAGAATTAATCTATATTATACATGCATCTCCTGTTTGTATTCATTTCAAATAAAAGGTTGTATATTTTGTGGGCGATATTATCTACAGAACATCTGAATTTTTATTTTGTTAGCACAATGAGTTCAACTTTCAGTTTTGCTTGTTCATGATCTAGGCAAACATCCTGATTCTTTTTTTTTTTTTTTAATGAGGATCATCTAGCATTTGGGTTTCACTATGCAATAAAAGCCTCTCAGATTGCATAAAATACATATAGCAGAAAATGTTTTCTTCAAACTCATGGAGGTTAAATTCATTAGAGAAACCAAACTAAATTTTTCTTATGTCAAATCCCTGTAGAAAAGAGCTAAAAGCAGCAGTTTGCAGCCTTTGAGGGTTTTCTTTTTAAAAATTACACTTGAACTAACAAAAGATCATTATTGCTATTCATATTTAGACTCTGAAGAGGTAAGGTGTATTTTTCAAGAGAACATGTTAAAATAACTTTACCACTTTTTACTAAGAAAAAATACTTGTCACAGATCAGAATTGTTCAAAGATAGCATTACTATACTCTAACTATATTTCAGCAATCAATGAGAGTAGTGTCACATAATGACCATGATTGAGAACAGCCATCTTTCTTTAAAATTATAGCATCTCGCATTCTTAAAAGTTTACAATATCCATGCAGTGATATTTCAATGATTTTTTAAAATCAAACTTTTAGAACAAAATCCTCAAAATAGGATGTAGACACTGGAAGTTGTAGACTGTATAAGCAGGAAGGCTCTTACCCTAGTTTGAAGTCAGTATTTTTTTCCTCTTTCTGAATGTGATAATTAAGAAATCAAACACAAAAATGGAACCTAATCCATCTTGCCAAATAAGGCACAGCTTTATCCAAGCCAAACAAAAAGGTTCTGTGTAAGCCACTGAAAAGTATACATGAAAGATAAATGTAGACCACAAGCCAGTCTTTAACAAAAATATTCTTTTTTTTTTAAAGTCACCATTTATCTTTGATAAAAGTATCAGTAGACAACTAAGAGTTTTGCATAGCTCTGAACAAAGTTAAATTATTAAAAGCTTTATGAAATGGATTCAAAAGACAAAAGATCAATTATTTTATCATTTTTAAAAAATTATTAGATGAAGTACCGTAATTCGGGGTGACTTTGTACAAATCTTTAGCAAAAAATGAATGACTAGGTACAAATAGTTTTGAAAAATCATTTATGTTTATTTCACCTAGAGCAATTCATAGAAGAGATCTAGTCACATGGGAATCCTGGAACACAATTTCTGTGATCACAATAATTTAAAATGTGAGCTGTTCAAAGTCACCCAGGCCTGGGGTCACTTTGGACGAATTCAGTTAAAACATTAATTTTCTGCTTAGCATTAATAAATCTGATTGTTTTTAAGATCATAGCTGTAAATGGTGAATTACAGACCCTAATGCAATTGTCTTCTATCCCAAGATCCCATAAAATTACAAGTTATCAAATGTTAAAAATTCAAATATTTCAGGTCTTTTTAGCAGGATGATCAATGAAACACTTTTGTATACTTTTCGGATGGACCTGTTAGCTTTACCTCAGACAAACTACTCCACTTACTGTATCTAACCAAGTTGATTTGGAAAGTAGAGACATTCATCCAAATATTGAAAATAAAAACCACTGCTTCAGCAGTTTTGTTACACGAGAAATACTAACAGGATGACTTTTTCAAAAAAAGAATTTCAAAGTCATTACGGTATTGTAACTCATTGTAATAGTTTTGACTACTATTAATTAAGATGAAGGTAAATAGTAGTCAAAACTAACATAATGGGTTACAAATTTGATAATTTGGAAGAATTGGATAACCTGGTAATTAATTAAAAGTGATAAATTTTTAATATCCAAGATCTAAAGTTTAATAACAGAACCTAGATAGGTCTTATATATTGATAAGGTCAGTATCTATTCAAGATATATAGATTAGCATGAGTGATTACTTTATTCATATACAAATCAACATATCAAGGAGAAAGAAAAAGTGCATCTTAAAACCATTTAAATGAATTGATGACCCTACCCCTACAGTGTAGGGTTAGGATTTAAGTTTAGAAAAAAAAATTGTTAATATTTTTATTATTATTTTTTTATGTCATCTTTTTAAATAACTATTTAAGCAGGAGACTAAAACAAAAGAATGAAGGTCAGATTCCCATAAACATCAAAATACTGGCATAAGTACTAAGAAAAATTCACAGCTGCAGTTTCGTACGATGGACAGAAAGTAAGGTTCCAGTTTAGCATTATATTTACATAAATACACCCTACCACTTAAAAAATAAAAAACTTACAATTTTTTTCTTTTCCTCAAACTGAAAAGTTTCATAGGAAAGAATACATTTTCATAAAAAATTAGTTGTTTTCCGGTTATCCGAATCTTAACCGGAAGAAGTTAATCCATGGTTTACTACAAGAGTGTAGATATCAGAAGCGTTTAGTGTTTCATGCTTGTGCCTGAATTCAAATTGCCCAACGAAGTTCTCGACGTGAAGAATTTCTGGCACAAATTCAGGCTCAATGTCATCTGTGTAAATCTTCTGAAATTTGGCTGCTGCTGTTGAAATGTCTTCATTCATTGTTGGAAATTCGACCAGGAAAACAAATATTGAATTAACATTTTTATATGCTTCAATGTGACGAGAAAGATGAAATAGCTTTTTGCTTATCCTCTTGACACCCTCCAGTTGGTGGAGGCCCCCGAGGTGCAGCCTCCACAGCCCATGAGTTAATCTGGTATTGTATTTATTAAATTGGGGAATCTAAGTTTTTCTCGATTCTAAAATCTTTCGATTGGGTTATTTTTCATAAAACCTAATAGGTGCACATACCAAAAACAAAATGTACATGTGAGAAAAAAAAACAAACCTGGAGTAATGATCATAAAAATTAGTCATACCTCTGCTCCTGTATACCGCCCCCCAACATCTTGTCAGTTATTATATAAACTTGATAAAAACCAAAGTTGCTTCAAGTGGCTTTGAGATCAGTTTTCATTGCAGAACCAAGGAGTGTCAGTATATATCCACAAAAAGGGAAACAAACTCTCAGAACTTCCAAGAGGAAATGACCTTGCCATAAGTACAACTAAAAATATGGTTCTGACCCGTGTCACAGCTATATTTTTTAGCAAATAGCCATGCGCACAGAATATGTCGGTCTTCATCTAGTAAGGAAAGGTCTAATGTAATGCTGTATGTTAAATAGGTTAGTAGTATGGGAATTTTCTTCAAGAGACTACACCAAAAAAGTCTGCTGAAACAGTTTAGAGGGTTGCATACAGAGTACTTATTTTATCAAGGCGTATATACATGATTGTATGAGAGAGAAAAAAAAAAAATTATCATGAATCCAAATTGGATGTAGCGTGTGAGAAAAGTGGACAAAGGTGACATTATTTTAGTTGACTACGTTACTTTTCATGCATTTAAAAAAATAAAAAATAAAAAAAAAAAACTCAATAAAATTTTGGATTTTTACTGTAATGGTCTTGTTTTGATCATCATCAAAGTATTTAATGCTTTTAAACTGTTTCACAAGGCAATACATCAACTGAATATAATCCAGTGGAATTTTTATTTTAACACCCATGGTTCAGTTTCTATGGTCAGTCAAACATTTAGCAACTCCCCCTAAGAAGCCATTTCTCCCCATTTTGAAGACCTATAACTCCTAAACCACATAGAATATAGGTAAAATGAAGCCAGAAATGGCTTGTTGGGTGAAAAACTACAGGCTAGATATCTTCTTAAATAGCATAGTTATGAAGTGCCAAATTTGGCAAATCATGTTTGCGGTTAAAGACATAAATTTAAGTAAATTTCAATGTCATAACTTTTGAACAATTTGTTCAATCAAGCTGAAATTTTCAGGGTTGAATTTTCTCTAGAAAATGTATCACCTACTGAAATGTCAACATATCTAAGATGGTACCCATAGGACCATTAGTTAATTTGAAATTTATTCACATATTTAATGTACACTGAATAATAAAGACTTAACAGATTGACAAAAATCTTGGTATAGTTATTTTGTAGCAATGTCACTTGGTGAAAAAATATTGAGATATACAAAGATGATTTTAATGTTAGAGAGTAAAATCTGGTTATGCAACTCGGTTGCAATATCAAAGGGTTAAAGTATATTCATCTAAATAATTTCACCCTATAAATAAACATCTGGAAAATGTGCATTTAGAGCTGCCAGAAAATTTGAGAGAACTGATAAATAACACTCCTTAATTAAAAAAAAAAAGAAAAAAGAAAAAGCTTTGTTACATTCTTGAATCAACCATCCAAAATAATCAAGTTATATTGGCAACTGTTTCAGATTTAAAGTGGTTAACTAAAAGGCAATAAGTAATTTAATAATGTTTATAATGTGCTCATACACATGGAATGCATAATATTTTCTACACTACCAACAAACACACTGACTCTTGCAGTATTGGGATAGAAAAACCATATAAGACATTCAATTACAATAAAGGTCTAAAGCTAAACTTAGGAATACTGCTACTTCTGTCTCATAATTTCTTTTTCTCAATGAAAGTTTTGAATGAATAATGGGACCATTTACAAAAGAATGTTAACATTATTGCATCTAGTCTTTAGAAGGCACTTAGTGCTTTTCTTTTCACCTCCTCACTAGAACACCAGAGCCCAACAAAATCACAGGACTGAGCATTAAGGTCTCGTTAGTAGCATCAATATGAGGACAGCTGAGACTGGAAAAACTGTATTTCAAGGAATCAGCTTTTTGGATGACCCCTGTTCATAGTGCTATATTGAAGTTCATCAAATGGCCTTGGAACTTCAGAAAACAATGTATCTTGAAAAAGCAAAACTGATTAACAAAGCAAGTATACATAGTTATGTCTTTAGTACATTTTTTAACAGTGTTCAAGAATTTTTTTAAACCTCTACGAATATAGAAATTTTGATGCTTAAAAATAAAGCTTATATAGAGATATTCAGGCAAACAATGTTACTGAGCATTTTAAATTATAGGGTGATACATGGAATTTGTTTTACTACAAGTGAAAATTGTTTTGCACTGTTTTTCAATTACCATGTCCATCTAGTGGTACTATGCTGGTTGATCCTCACATTGTTCTAGAAATGTGACCTTGTGCCAAAATTGGCCAAGCCCAACAAATACTGACCATAACCATCTTCAGTTGATTGTATGTTTTTTCCTCATTGTATTTAGTTTTTCAGGCTTGAAATGGAATATTTTCACATACTGTTATACATATTTGTATACATAATTGTATACACAGGATAATGCATTTTTCCATTAGAAATTGAAGCTCAATTGGAGGGTTCAGATTATCTATTGTATTGGATTATACATGGCGAAATATGGTACACTAATTCTGAAAGGTCTGATCAACTTTAAGTATCTCCATTATCAAGTTGGATGTATTTCCTACATTGCAGATATGACATAAAATGTATTGTCTATAACTTTGTGAAGGGTCATTAGCATACCAACTTGCTGTTCGGACAATTCAATCACTTCTTCCCAACTTTGTTGTTGACAACATTTCGTCCAATTCATTCTATGCCTGTACGCATGATAGATACATGCATACATAGCCAGCCAGCCAGCCA
>VCCN01006703.1:6545102-6559980 GCA_006491835.1 Architeuthis dux | reverse complement strand
TAGGATGAATGTAAATAGTCAAAAATGGTTTACAATACTGGAAAAAAATAAAAAAAATAAAATGATAATTTTTTTTACTAAAACTCAAACAGTCATTGCAGTACGAAAGTAAAAAAATGTTAGCTTCTTTAGCGAGGATCGGTCAAATCAGTCCTTATGATACAATGGATTTTTGGCAGTTAAGTCGTCCTACTTTGCCCTGAATTTTAAGCAATTATTTAAAATACTGATACATTGAGAGCCACATGAATCTAATGCCAAATACAGAGCAAATATAGCTTCCTTTTTGCTGCTACAAAATTGCAGGAAAATGAAGATATATCTTAATACATTTCTATAAATAGGTCCTTAAATAAGCCAAAATTCAGTTTACAGTTTCAAAAATTATACTCCAAGACTACACCTTTTGACATCTTTTACTAACAAGCCAGGGAAGAAAAAAAAAAAAAAAAAAAAAAAAAAAAAAAAAAAAGAAGCTTTTCCTGCATCTACAACAGAATATATATAAAGAAAAAAAAATTAGGTGAAAAAACACCAACAAAAACCATTAAGTAGCTCTTAAGTCAATCGAGACCAACTTATATCTACCTCACACTTGATTATGAGATCATGAATTCACAACTAAGCTAGGTAAATTGCTTGGGGAAATTCACAATGGAATACAAGTAAATTTTGGATTTTAATTAATAATTTAGGATAAAACATTAAAATGATTTCTTTTTAAATGTTAAAAGATCGGGGTGATATTTTTAGTGCAGGAAACACAAGAGAAAAACAGCACTGCTCCAACTCATTGTATGCTAAGTATGGAAATGTTAATTAATAACATTTATTCTTTTTATTTAATTTAACTTTTTGAAGAAATAAAAAATTAAGCAAACAAAGATATTTAGTCTGCTCTGCTGGGCATCATTGCCAAGGGGCTAAAATCTGAAGGAAATGAAGAGGGAGGAAAGAATTCCAAAGATCTTTTAGAAACACAAAGAAAGCACACACAAAATTCATTAGAACCTGTATGTAGAATTCAAAAAAAAAAAGAAAGATCTTTTATAGGAGGTAAAAATGATATTATCTGACGTCTTTTTAGTTGTTTATTTGGGGGATACTCTAAGTTTAACATTTTTAATTCAGAAGCTATTTATTTTAATAATAAAAAATAAAAATGAAGAATTCCATTTCTTTGGTAACATAAGTCTGCTCATTAATTTCAGATTAAACAGTTCCTGGAAAAAAAAAATTGGTCAGATTGATATATAAATATAATTATTGTGACAACTTTACCTGTTAAATTGAGCATAGAAGCATACATACATGATTCAGTTTCACATTTTATAAGCCAAATTTTCTCAAATTAGCAGCATTTACCTGGTACTTTAGATTGAAAATTCAAATCTATCTGCCAGTGTTAACTCAGCCATTAATATAGTGACTATTGAAAAACATTAGACAAATGGATAATACAGGATTGTTTCAATACATTCAAAAATAAGTAAAATGCAAAAGTACCTAAATTATCTACTTCAAGAACATACACATAAATTGGAAAGGCTGACAATATCTTGAAGGAAATCTTTTAACTTATTGCCTTATTTTACAAGTCATTAGTATTCAGTTTTAAATTCTTTTGATAATTTTTTATAGCCTAAAGATAAAGTATAGTAATGCAACTGTCTAATTATGGAGGAGAGGGTGTTAAATTTCATTTATTCCTATTAGGTATAAATATAAATGTTTATACATAAACATGCAGACACTGGTCCAGTCTGTTATGCCAATTTTTTAACATTGTATTAGTGAAATACATGATACTTATAAGTAAATATCTATATGATTCTTGCACAGGAAAAATTCCTTAAATTTCCTAGAACAGAACTGCATTATATTAATATTGCCTG
The DNA here is from genome assembly GCA_006491835.1 of Architeuthis dux. NCBI lineage: Eukaryota > Metazoa > Mollusca > Cephalopoda > Oegopsida > Architeuthidae > Architeuthis > Architeuthis dux. Next base: position 6,558,085 of record VCCN01006703.1, on the reverse strand, counting down.
TAAGATCTAATCATTGGCACTCATTATTGAATATTTAATAAAATCCTGAATATTCGAAATGTAATATTGAAAGGATTTTTATCTTATTGACAGATCATGAAAGACTCAACCAAACCATTGCACAATATTATTACTGCTAAATCAACAAAACCTCGCAAAGTGTAAGCACAACAGCGGCACATGATTGGACTTTTGATACTTTCCAAAAATGATAGGAATTTAAAAAGATAACCAGGGACTCATGATAACATCTACGGGTGTGTGAGAATTAATTCCCTATTAGAAATGAATAGCCTGCATGAAGCCCTGACCTTATGCCCTGTGACTTCTTCCTGTAGGTGTGGGCGAAAGAGGAGGTGTACTGCATCAAACCACAAACTCTGGATCAACTGGAGAAGCGCATTTGTTATGACCAATATACCGGACTTCCTGCAAAGGTCTATAGAGGCCATACCGAAACGCTTACAGAAATTAGTGCCTATTCTACCATTGTATGGTTCAAAGTAAAGCTAGTTTGACTACAAACAATCGACCAATATATAAAGCTATTACCAATAAGGAGTTTCTTTTCACCCACCCTGTACATACCAAAGGGTTATTGAATCATAATTTCTTATCCATCTATTACAGCAAAGTAAAATGGTATAAAAAGGTAGCAGTTGTAGTTTTTAGTCATATTTACATAAATGCAATTGTTTTGAGTTCTAGTATGTAACTGGCTACTATGCAAGTGTTTTGTACTCAATGCCTAGTTCACTTCCTTTCATACATTTTTTATATCCAAAAAAGAATTTAATTACATAGTATGTTTGTTATGTGGATGTATGGGAATATATGGGTAGTGTGATGCATCTTGTAGTGTTTTTGCCACCTGCTTTATTTTGTTCAGTTTTGGTCCACCACCCCCATCCACTTAACAGCCTACACACAGACCCACTTAATCTAAACACCCACAAGCTCAAAGACCCATAAAGAACTTTCAACCAAATAAACCAGGACACCTAGGCATAGAAAACACCCTTCATTTCATTTCTCCTATCTGGCATGGATAGTCGCACTTTTCTGCAATGTTCAAGTTTCTTCTGATGAAGTCGCTCGCAGCGACGAAATGCATAAAGGTTTATCGTCATGATAATAAATATTTCATAAGTTCAATTCCATCAGCTGATAATTTAGTAAAGTACCATATGGATGGTAAAACAGGCTTTCTTAAAAAATTAGAGAAATCATTCAAAATGTTACTATAAAGATGCCCATTTAATAATTATTGCAATTGCTGATACTGTAGGAACAAAAAAACTACAGTTAAATTATTCTTGCTCTTCCTTTATAACAAACCTAAATGTTTAATGAAATGAAAGCATGATGAAACTAGAATTCCAAGGGAAATTATGAATCAACGCCATCCATATGTGTGTGTATGTGTGTGTGTGTGTGTGGGGGGGGGTGATTAAAAAGTTGGAAAAAGGGGAGATCAATGAATAAGTTACTTCTCACCTTTTGTTGGGCTGTAATCACTAAAAATGGTCTGAATTTTCAAAAAACAAGCGGGCACAAACTAGTGACCAATTTAGCATAAACTTACATTGTATATTGAACCTATTTAGTGGGGGGGGGTTCCCCCTACTCATTGAGGGGAGTGTGTATGCAAAATTTCAAGTTTCTACTATGGATGGTTAGGGCTGGGTGAAGTCTGGATACATAGAAATGTCAGATCACATGAATAACCTAAACCCAGCAATAAACCAATGTTGTGGGTAGCAGTGATTAATAACCGAGTTGTTGACAATGAGGTATGATGAACTCCACCTTCCATTTCTCTTCCAAGCAGTAATAAAATATTTAAAAAAAATATTTTACCAACTGTCACAAAGGATGTGGGAGTAAATTTATTTGTCACTGATTTTATTGCTATTATAATTGTTTTCTATGATATAAATGACTTGATAGAAATCAAACCTCTATGGTTTATTGTTTGCATTTGTAGTGACGAAGCTGTAACCGTTTACTGTTCCTTATGAACATGACAATAAGTGGAATATCCTATTTCACATTAACTAAATAAGCTTATAAGATTGTAGATCAAAGTAAGTATCTGGTCGAGTTGTGAAAACTAGTCTAAAACTTAGATGTTGAGGGTAATATATGCCCAAAAATCAACTTCCAATTTTTAAATCAGCACCTAAACAAGCAACATCTGAAGAGCAAGAAAGAATGCAACAAGACTGGTTGCTGCAGGGACAAATTCCACTCCAACTTCTATTCCGACTGGGGATGATTACTGCAACTTTTGTATATATATATTAAATATGATAAGTTTTCCTTAATATCTAAGACTTGTCAATTTAGCTCAGTTAGTAAGATACCAGTCTATCATTATCAATCACTAGGTTCTGAGTTCAAATCACAGTAGGGGAACAGAGATTTTACATATCGGTTTACACCCCCAAATTCTGATGAGGATTGTTGTTCTTGTTACGGAAGTAAAATCAACTCTTGACTGTCTTGGAGTTTGACAATTAACCAGTTTGAGGCCAGAAATATATTCCACAACTAATTAAGAATGGAAGCAGATGGTTTAATATTTTAGTGTTATGTATCAGCATTTTATTTGCATTCTTTTATGACTCCAGTGGTATTTTTCAGTCCTTCCTACTCAATTCATTAACAAAAAAAAAACAAAACAAAAACAACCTCAAGGGGGGGGGGGGGATATGGAGGAAAACTCTACTTACGGTTGATCTGTTCATTTTAAGTACATTTTCTTTTTAAAAATAATTCTTTATTGGTACACACCAGTGTTTCTCAAACTTTTTCAGCCCCCCCCCGACACCTAGCTACATGTCAACACCCCCCCTGTTATACTTAGCTACATGTCAACACCCCCCTGTAATTTAAATATGAGAAGTACTCCCATTATTTTATCATTATAAAGAAAAAACATCAACATTCAGTTCAAAGGTTTTATTAATGAAAATGTTATAGTAGGTATATCAATGAATTTCTAATTGGTGCTCATTAGGCAATTTGAAAGGTTTAATAAAAAGTAAAGACACCCTCTAGAAGCTCAAACGCCCCCTTAAGATCCTTGGTCACCTCAACGCCCCCTTGAAACAAACCAATGCTCCCCAGGGTGGTTGGTGCTAGCGCCCACGTTGAGAACCACTGGTACACACCCTTCCCTCAACAGCAGGTCATTCCTCTTGTTGCTTGCTGATCCCATGCACATCAATCTTTATTCTTCACAGTTGTTTTCCTTGCTTTTTAAATTCATAGTTAAACAGCCACTTAAACAACTATATACAATTAATTTTATCATATTAGAAACCGTCAACCAAAACTGTTAATATAGATTTATTCAGTTTTTAAGTTGTCGTCATCAGCATTCACACTTGTTTTTTGAAAATTCAGACATTTTTAGTGATCACTGCCCAACAAAAGGCGAGCGAAGTAACTTATTCATTGATCACCCCTAACATGGCATGCTGCCAAAAGACGGTCATATGACAGTTTCTATTGAGTGACTAAACCAAACCTGTGTTAATATTTCAATTAAAACAAAATGTTATCAGAAATTGATTTACAAACATTTGTATGACAATGTAATACTTTTATATCAGATCATTACAAAAAACACCAAAATGTAATAAATACAAATGAATAATACAACAATCTATATACACTAATTTCTGTAATATATTTTGGAAAAAAGACATGCAGAAAGTATTAGGATAATTAATGTTCTGATTGTTGGCATTTTATATTAAAACCTATCATTGCTAGTGATACTTTGTCAGTTGAAATATAATCAAGTTTGGGATAATAGGCAAGATTTGATTGTTTGACAAAAAAGTTTTAATTTTTTTTTATACAGAAAAAAACCCCACCTTACATCTGTATAACGATACAATTTTTATGAATAACATGACATTAACCAGGCAAATGCCAGTGTGGAAAAACATCTTATTAGCAGATCATGTTGACCATTTTAATCCTCTGACAAATTTAGTAACAATAGGTCAAATGGATTGTGTTTGCATAAAAAAACAAACACGAACTAGTAGAATAAAATGTCACATTGCCAGCAACCAGATTTGGCACTGTCTGGGACAAACAGCTGATGTGATTATTCTAAGTTTGCCCTGAAGCACACATTTCATATATATATATAATAAAAATGGCTGCTTATTTATAAACTTGCTAACCAGTGTGTGCATATGAATATATTTTACAAAATAAAAGGCTATCAGGTATTGTTTGAAAAAATTGGGTAATGAAAATTTAAAAATAAAAGTCCCAACAGCTCTTTAGTAACGGAATAGAACAGTTGTATTGTTAATTTAAAATTAGGCATCTTCATAGTTCAATACAAAATCTTCAATACTAGTCATATTTTAATATTATCAGTGCAATTAAAAATTCCTAGAGTAACTTTAAATACTGTTTTTAATATCTTGTCATCAAAACTATTAAAAGAATTCTATTAAAATTTCTGTAGCTATAATTGATCTAGATGGAATTTCAGAGATAAAATACTAGGTAAACAATAAGTAAATGCACATTCTCCGATGTCAGAAACTCTATATTAGGTTTCAGTTACTCAACACTTTAATAAATATTGCCTTACATTTTTATAGATATAAGCAGTATGAGTTCATGTAGGTGTGTCAATATACAAGTAACAGATAATGAAGCTAATTATAAAATCACTAAAAAGAAAAAACTGATTCAAACCTGGTCAAATTTTCTCTTTAATCTAAAACTGCTAACATCTTCATTTGCACATCCATTAGAGATGCTTAGAAAGATCAAGCAAACACCTGAAATTTGCCTTACTAAAAAAAAAATTTGGAAAGAGCAAATGGAGGAGTAGGAAGTAAAAAGACTTTATATTTGAATTTTATCTTCAATGTTTGTGATATAAATCTTGCTGGTACAAGGTTTCCTTAGTTCCCATGTGAACTTAAGATTTTATCTTCTAATATTAACAACTGAAAATGTGTGACATTCAAAACAGGCATATTTTGCTCACTGAAGCAAAAATAAATTAATACACACACACCTTGAGAATTGTGCCATGTCCATATTAGGGCAAAAAATAGAGAGTGATTGATCACTGGGGAAAAGACAATACTCCAGTTCAAAATTATGGAAAAATGAAAATCAGCATCATTTCCTTGGCACTGGAAATGGAACCTAAGACCCCCAAAAGTCTGTAATCCTACACACTATCAATGAACTATACAATTCAAATGATATACTTTTATATTGTATAAACTTTAATAATTTTACTGTGTCAATATCTTTAGAAGTCCTGCCATGAGCACACTAAAAAGAAAATCTATAACTCAACTGTCATTAATAATACAAGTTATTTTTGCTTTCCCCTTCCAGTTTTGCTCAGTTCAAAAAGGACGTTGAAAACTATTAATATGGTTGGAAATGTCTGTGGGAATGTGATAGAATTCATAATTACATAAAATGGTTCAGCAAAGCCATTTTATATAAACTAAATAAATATATAGAATACAGGTTATGGTAAATTCAAAAAAATACACTTTCCAAAAATTAAATGGTTAAATTCTGGAAGCTGCTGTTAAAATTGGGTATTTGGAGGATAAAGTGAACTTTAAGAATCTCTACCCCAAAACTGAAAATGGATATCTTAGAGCTGGTATTATAATGAAAGTGGACACCTCACCATGAAAATAAAAACAAAAATTGGAATTTCCAGGGGTTTTGGATGGAAACTAAATAAACCTACAATGTAAGCATATAAATATGATTGGGAAGATATCTACTTTTTCACACTATTTGCTGTTTGAGAGCAGCTATTTTGTTAAGCATAAAGAAAACTTAGTTTTATTCCAAGAAAACTAAGATCTAAGAATCTTGCCACGGTTTAGTTAGTGTAAATACATTGTATTCATATAAACATCTCAAGATTGCTTCAGAGTATCATTTTTTATGACAATGGTCACTAAAATATTTGTAAGCAATAATTTAGGAAATATTTGAGAGTCATCTTGATGATTTATCTTTGTTTTCAAAATGATTAAAATAAACAATTTTAAAAGTCAAAAAATATTTTTTTCATAAGTGTAAGAAAATAAAATTTCTTTTAACAATTGTCATAAAACTACATTTACATTTAAGACTCCTACTACTATTGGGTAGGTTTTCAGCTAGTATAGATATAAATATTGCTCTATCTTTTATAACTGCACAGTTAATGACATGAAAATTGAGAGTATGTAAGAAACAATAGGCTTATATTTTTCAGCCCTGGCAGTTATATTTATGACCAGACAACTTTGAGTATAATAAGTTAAAGTTAAAAAGGAAAATTTTTCAATCAATACCCAACAAGTTAAAATCAAACAATAATTGCCAATGCTAAATAACTGCAAATATGATAGATAAACAATTAGATAGATAAACAATTGGCATTGTAGACATTGGTTCTGAAGGGAAAAAGTCTGTGTAATGAAGACACTAAAACTTAAATACTTTGAAGATACCACAACCAGATAAATGTTGAGATACGAGTGCATAAGCTAAAACTGAGCAGTTTTCATAAAATTATATATCCACCTTATAGGGACATTTGATCAAAACAGGCCAATTTATTCTACGAACTAGTACTCTTTCAACTGCTTTTATAGCAACAAAATGTAGTTAATTTCAATATTCCATTATTTTGTCATTTGGAGATTAAGAATTTGATTTTTCCTTATGAAAATGTGTGATTCTCTCAGTATTGAGAAAATAATGGCTGTATCACCTATTACAAATATACAAGAAAAACAACCAATAATCATAAACAGTTTTGTAACTATCCTTTGTGCTGGCTATTCAACATTCTGATAACTACTTTATATATGAGAAAGACAAATTTGCTGTTGATTTTCATGCTATTGTTTTGCATAAAAAAAACAGATAATATAACAAACCTTTTCACTTTTTAATACAATACTTAATTTATTTCTGATCTTTCTAATTATTGGATGAAGTATTGTAACACTATAATTTTGATTAGTTTTTACCTTCATCTTAATTTTTACATGCACTTTGATAAAAAGCAACTAAAAATTAAGATGAAAGTAAAAATTATGGTCAAAATTATAGTTTTTCACTTTTGTCAGGAAAATGTCATTACTGCTATAAGTTAATGTCACAACAAAATAATTGTGAATGTGTAAGGATTGTATGAAATAATTCCATTTGATTATTTTACACAGAAATCTTTTAAAAATAAAGCAAAATCCATGCAGGCTTTATAATACATGATTGCCTTATGAAATTTATCCAGTTACAAAAAAACCCCTCAATATTGTTAATCAAATATGTTTAAAAAGGTATAGCTGACATGAATAGCTTGGAAATTAAAATTAACTTAGTAATGTTCAAAACACTATTCTAGGATTTTATTCCAATGTATAATTAATGATCTTAGTATATATTAACCTATCAAAACTAACATACAATGAAAGATTTTATTCAATGTCATAGATTAAAACATTTTAGAGGAAACAATTTTTTAAAAGTGTTATTATCTGGACTTAGCAAAATGAAGCACAAGTTTTACTCATTTTTTTTTCACATACAAATCATGAATATATGTATATTATATATTATCCAGGATAAAATAACTAATGATTGCATTAATTTTCAATCGAACAATTTTATATAATACAAATGGTTTTTGAAATATCAGATAAAGATGGGATGAAAAAGCTTATATAAAAAATAAAAATTCCTTCTCTCCCTTTTGGTTATGATCAAAGCTGTTCTTATTAGTTAATATAAATAAGGTAATTTTAATAAAGAAAATAAATAATGCTATGATAAATAGTTAAATATGTTCTTATAAAATTACCTTGAAGTAATCACCAGACAGCTTTAAGACCTTTTTAGCGTTAATATGATAACATACATGCATATCCCAATATACAAAACATTGAGATTTTTTGTATCTTAAAATATTTGATATTAAAGTGAGATAGCTTTGTGAGGATTCATACAAGTACAATAAAGGTTCTTAATTTTTTTTGTATATTGACAAAATCATAAGACAAGTTCATGTATTAAGAGTATATAATCAGAACAAGGGTCATATCAATCAACAGTACAAAATTGTAGATATTCAAAATCAGGAAAATACCATGTCTTTTTTCCTTCCTTTCATATTTGAACTGGTGTGCTAGAGAGCCATCAAATTAGTGGGTGTAGAATTTAAAAGCTTACTTTTTGCTATTATTTAGAATGTAGGTCTGAACATTAAATCTCTGAATAGATTCCCAGTACCAGATTGGTGACCTTCATAACTTCCTCTAAAATCATATTGATCTAACAAAAGCAACACCTTATCTTTAGTGAATCACAAAAGGCAGGTAGGTGTTCAGCTACTTTCAAATAAGAGGTTGGTAAACTTAAACAGAGCAAAAAGGACAAAACCTTTAGAGGAACTTATGGAAGGTCACTAACCTGGTACATGGATTCTATTCAAAGATTTAACATTCAGTTCTACATTCTAAATAGCAACAAGAACAAACTGTTCAAAATCTGCAACATTGTTTTGTATAAAAATCTTTACAATTGTTTCTGACATTGACAAAATTATAGAATTTCATTAAAATTTCAATTTTTCATCAAAAATAAAAAAATTCATAAATTGTAGAATTTGAAGTGAAAGCATTTTTTCAATTAAGTTAGAGTAACAGAATTTCAAAATTACAGAATTGGTGGATATAAAATTTGGGGTTTGTGATTGAAGTAGCAATAGAAAAGTGAGAATATCAGATTTGGGGTTTGTGGCTGGAAAAACAATTCTGCAATCTTAACTTTTTTTTTATTTAACTGATATTCTGAGACTTCAATAACAAATCCAATTTCACATTATAACAATCCAAATTTCACTTCATCTTAGTAATACATCCAATTCCACATCAGTAAAAATCCCAATTTCATTAGTCACAAATACAAATTCCCACTAGCAACAATGCCAATTTCATGCCAGTAAAAATCAAAGTTTCACTTTATTTCGAAAATATAATTTCACTTCAGATACAAACCCAATTTCACTTCGGTAACAAACCCAATTTCACTTCATTGACAAACTCTTATTTTATGACTAAATTTCAATTAAGTCACAAATAGATTTGTCCCCGGCAGGAAAAAAAGCAGGGGATTATCATTCACTATAGATGTCTGTCATATCCTTTTTCTCAATTGGATAATTTTGTTATTCCTTAATATATTTCAATGAAATTTTGGCTTGTGGAGAGATTCTACCTAGGGGATGGTGAGTGTATGGCTGATCCGATTGTTTACATTTTACAAGCAAAAACGTTTTTGTTTACAATTGGGAAAATCTCAAATCTTGACAGATTTTGCTGAAATTTGGCTATAATGTTGATAAAACCTAAGGAATTGAAAAACGGTGAGGTACAGTCATTCAAATGGTCTACATTTTATATGTAAATAGAAATACATCAACATACAAAAAATATTGAACTTTGGAACTGCTGAACCAATTAGAATGAAAATAGTTATACAGGTTCTTGGGTACCTAATTACTAAAAATATATGTTAAAAAATAATCGGTATCTCAGAGTTAACAGTAAACAACTAATTGCCACTATTTCAAACATTTTTCTCAGTCACAAATAGTTTTATTACAGAAACAAATGTTGCCAAATGCTGATAATTGATGGAAAATGGAAAATATGGATGCTTTCAAACTTTTTCAATTTGTTCTGAAAGAAAATTCGTCCCAGGTAAAAAGTAAGCATTTAAATTCTACTCCCACCAATTTGATGAGTCTGCTTATTTCATATTGGCTTTTATAAATGGTTCTAGCACACCAGTTCAAATCATAACACCCCTTCCTTCACCCTCAATGCTGCCCCCTCCCTGATGTAATTGAAACTATGACGACACACTACTCTAGACAAAGATCAATTTATGTTCTATTAATTTGATTGACATTGTCTTCTGAGTGCATTTTTACTAAGAAAAAAAAAAAAAAAGAAAAAAAAAGAAAAAGATACATTTGAGAGCGAGTGATTGAGTGAGCCTGAGGTTACAGAATAGGTGGTTTTAAGTTTGGCTAAGTGGGTTTGTTATTAGTGCAACTGTTGAGGTCTGTTCCCTTCCTCAACTCTTAATAGGAATTTCTTCTGATTATTGTAATCTTCTCACTCTTTACACATACCTTCCGCAATGCAAGATAGTGTTTTTGTTTTTGTTATCTCCAGGCTCCAATCACATGATGTTCAACCAAACTGATTCTTAAAAGACACTTTCACCTTTAATCTTGGCTTCAAAAGTGCTTTTCAGTTGAAGAACAAGACAAAAGTAACAGAATCAGTTCTGGTAAGACTTCTATGATGTAGATATTTTCTATAGTTTTGAGAAGAGTCATTAATATTCAAATGGTACTTCGGACGATTGAACTCCTTGTTATTTGTGTTGTAAACACGACATTTCGGCCGATCCATTCTTCGGCCTTCTTCAGACGTAAAATCCGATTGTGATGGGTTAAACAGAAGTTATGTTTATGGGGGGGTAGCCCTTATAGCGCATGACCAGGGTGTTTCTGTGTCTTTGTTTTGTCAGGTTTAGATTTGTTGAGAAGTGGAAGCCACATTGGGTTGAAATCCGCACTTGTCTGGCTAATGCATTTAGTTGACATTTTGATAAGAATGGATCGGCCAAAACATCATGTTTGCAACACAAATAACAAGGAGTTCAATCGTCCGAAGAACCATTTGAATTCTATGATGTAGTTGAGAGTAACAAGATTTTAAAACTCGGTATTACTTATATATAATTGATAGAGTTAATTCCTTTTCCAGCCAGTATCATGATCTAGGATTTAAAATAATGCAGGAATATCAGACTTATTTGCAGGAGAAAACTAGCATTTCTTATTGATGCTAACGTTTTTTTTTGTGTATTACAATAAGTGAAAATGGGGAGGGAGGTGCTATACTCGAATGTATGAAGAAAACTTTTTATACTTTGCTAAAATTAAGCCCATTTGATGACAGGAGATGCAACTCCTTATACACCGCCACTAAAAAATATATTTGACCTATGCAGCTAACCAACTGTAAAAATGAAATGAATTAGACTAAGACATTTCAGTAATCTGTTTTTTATTATTAATTTGAGCGTTTCTCCTCAGGAGCAGGGGCTAAGGTTTGAAATGATTGACTGTCATTTTTGAGGACCACAATATTTATTTCCTTCCTGTGAAACAAATACTCAAGAAATAAATAAACTAAATTTTTAAAAATAACTAAATTTAAAAACAATGTCTTCAAATTTAGTGTGCAATGGTAGGTATCTTTGTTTTTGTTATCTTGTTATTTTATTTGATAAAATTAAAATAATTGCCATTGTAACAGCACACAACACAAAAATAGTGGGCACTTATTGTATAACAGGCAATATTGCAGTACACACAATTGGAACATTTGAAGCAGAAAAACACGTGGGACTGCCGAACTGTAGTGACAAATTGAGTATCCATGTTATACAAGAATCGTGTTTTACATGATGAAATACAGTAATTACAAAGCCACTATAGGATTTATAACATCTATTTTTCTTTCATTTTAGGAACAATACATTAACAAGTGTTGTCACTTTGAAGCTGACTGCCAAGTAGTAGCTGAAGCACATTCAACATAGTTGAAAATAACCTTACATAATTGTATAAAGCTATTTTGAGTCCTATAATGCCACAAAAAAAAAACCCAGTGAGATGTCAGTTCAAGTATAACCAAAGAACAGTTTATATTTCAAGCATGAAATGTAGGTTTTTCTCTTATGTGTATACAACCACACCTACATAACCAACACTGAAAATAAAGCTATATGTCCAAAGGTAGCAGCCCTATCTATAACCATCACCTCTGGTATTGCACTTCTCTATCAAACCCATGTAAGCTGAATAGGGTTCAGCTTTGAAATGGCATTGTTGGAATGAAGAATTTAAATCTGTTCCACACTGGCAGCAATGTCAATAAAGGGGGAGGGGCAGAGGTATTTACATTTAGATGAATTCTATGAGAGTAAGCATCATTTGGTCTAGTGATGACATTTAAAGAGAATTAGCAGGATATAATTTCGGTCTTCTTCCATGAACTTTTATTTGAGACAGGAAGATATTCAGTCTTTAAAAAATGTGATACATATATATTCAAAAGTCAGTTTTATTAATAATTATCATATACTCCGACTCTTTCACAATTATGGCTACATAGAAAAACTGAAAGATCAATTCCAACTAAATGGTTTAGTAATAGTAAACTTAAATACCTCCATAAATATGTCAGTATTGAAATGAAACCTAAATAATCCATAGCTAATGCTGTACACTTAAGAAAAAATTACTTCACTCTGAAATGACTTCAATTCTTGTACTTGTAATAGTGAAAGGGTAAAAATAACCACTTTTAGATATATGAGAGTGGATCATTAAGTCCACAGCCTGACATAGTTATTAGCTGAATTTTGATCTGAGATTTTCACTGTATAATGTTCTATCTATGTGATCTATAGAGAAGCATTGGGTTAAGTGCACCAACAAAGAGATTATGTTAAAAAATAAATATTTGTTCTGCAAAATATGCTTTTTTCATCATTAGGCTATGGACTTATTGATGTACTTATGTACATAGTAATTTCAAACATTTTTTTTTTTTTTATTCGACAGTTTAAATGAACATAGTAATTTCAAACATTTTTTATTCCATAGTTTAAATGAGCCAGAAAATTTAGTATGAATTATACTAGTCATAATTGGTACTAATATAGGTCATTAAGTTAAACATCTATTCCAGAGCTTTCTAAACAGTGTCGCCGATAATCTCTAGGTGTGTCGTGGAATGAAGTATAATTTTGTATATCTTTCAAAAGATACTTTTCTTTAGTCAGTTGAACTGCTAGGATGACATATTTGGCTTGGCTAA
>VCCN01006703.1:6515729-6527640 GCA_006491835.1 Architeuthis dux | reverse complement strand
GAAGCACCAGAATTGTTACAAACCAAAAAAGATCCGTAGCAGTCATTGTTTTACAATTGTTTTAAATTTCAGTTTATTTTTAGAGAAGAAATTTCTAAAAGGCTACAATCTCAGATAATATAATAAAATACTTATAAAAAGGTATCCAGATTTAAAAAAAAAAAAAAAAAAAAAAAAAAAAGCAGGTGTCGCTAGCTGTACATATATTTTTATGCAGGGGTTCCTTGAGATATGAAAGTTATTTCAAGGGTTCCTCAGGTCTAAAAAAGGTTGAGAAAAGGGAGGGGAATGAGAATACAAATTATAAAAAGATAATGAAAGAAGAAAAAGCTTACCCACTGTGACAGGTATTTGAAATGGTACTTACCTAAAATGAAACAAAAACATTTTATTAGAACAAAAGATACTTGTAATTTCGAAAGATAAAATTGCTATAAAAAGTCACAAGTGCAGTAATTATGTCATGGCTTTAAGGACAATAAACTCCAGGCATTTGATTTAGCTTTCTTCTTGCAAAGATGTAAAATATTTTTTCCCTAATCAGTAGTTCATCATCATCATCATCCGTTATAAGTCCACTGCTGGACGAAGGCCTTTCCCATCTCCTTCCATGACAACCTATCTTGTGCTAATCTCTGCCAAGTCTTACCGGCAAACCTTTCTATCTCGTCCTGCCATCTTGTGTCTGGCCGTTTCCTACTTCTTTTACTATCCCATGGGCACCAATCTGTTAATCTAGGTGGCGGGCCCATCTCCACTTTTGTTGTTTAATTAGTTGTATAATATCCTTTACTCTAGTCTTTTCTCTGATCCATGTTGATCTTTTTCTATCTCTCAGCGTTACCCCTAGCATTGCTCTTTCCATGGCTCTCTGTGCTATTCTAAGTTTGTTTTCTGCTCGTTTGGTTAATTTCCAGGTTTCGCAACCATAAGTCATGGCTGGTATTATGCAGCCGTTATATACTTTCCGTTTTAGGCACATTGGCAAGGTGCTCCTCAGAATGTCTCTATTCATACCAAATGCTTTCCAACCTATCGTTATGCGTCGCTTTATTTCGCAGTCATGGTCATCCCTAGTTTTATTACCTGACCTAGGTATATGTATTCATTGACCACTTCTAGTATCTTGCCTTCTATCTTTATGACCTTTTTGGGGACTTTATCGTTGAACATTACTTTTGTCTTTGTTCTATTCATCTTTAAACCTACTTTTTTACTTTCCCTATTTAGGTCGGTTAGCATATTTTGTAATTCTTCGGATGCCTCCGATGTCATAGAAATGTCATCGGCAAATCTTTTAACAGCCAGTAATTCAAATCCAAATTTAAATTCCATCAAATTGAGGAAACTTAATTATGAGCATCACCATTCCTTCTATTGTAATTAAAGCAGACCTTTTTCAGCTCTAATTTTGAAAATGAAGTAAACAAGTGTGTAACTATACAAATTCTCAATTGGCTTTTGAAATTGTATATTACTTTATCTGATGATATGCTGCAAGAGCAATCAAGAAAATTAAATGATATCCATGCCTTTATAGCAAATCTCTTTTGGTTTATAGACTTGTGCAGTCCAAGAATTAGGAACATCATGTTATTTTATAGGAAAAGTTTCTTTAACATATATGCAAATAAGGACTAGGCCATGACTAACAGCAGTATCTTAAAGTTCAAACTTTACTTTGAATGAACTCATAAATACATTTAAAACATCAAGTAAAATGTGTACTAAAGAATAAAATGTGTTCCCTCCATTTCATTTTAGGGAGCGTACAATGAAAAGTAACCAAATTAATCAGTGGAATAAAAGATCTTAGTTATAAAGAAAGATTGGAGTCCTTGGGTTTAACAACTTTGCTCTGGAAGAATGAGGGGGGATTTAATTGAGACATTAAAAATAATTAATGGAATTTCTAAATATGGCACACCAGTTTTTATTATCTCTCCTTGAACTGGAAATGTATTGACTAGACAGATTTCAAAAACTAAACAATTAGATTTTTTTCCTAATAGAATAATATATTTTTGGAATAGGTTGCCTAGTCATGTTAAAAATAGCACTAGTGTAGAGAGTTTTAAAAATAATTTAGATAAATTTAGAAATTATGGAAAGTGCAGGAGCTTACAAGGACATTTTTGGAAACTGATGGAATTTTCAAGAGAATCTGATTTGTATATTGTGTTAAAATGTTTATATTTATGTACATAAGTGTTATGAATTTTATATTTATTTTAAAGTTGATGTGTAAATATTGTATAACAAGGCATAAAATAAATACATTTGAAAACGACTAAGAGCTCACATTCGATTATTTGGTAAACATGTTTAGTTTACAATGTTTCGGAGAAGGCCAAAACATGAGAAACAGATGACAATAGACACAAGAAAGGTGTGTATGGGAAAGGGGATACCCATCCAATGTAGAGGTAATAATGCAGACCTTGCAAGATCTCTTAAAGTTTTACTGTCATGAAGCGTCAAAACAACTTGCTGGGAAAGCTTTTAAGCAGCCAGGTCATGATTTGTACTTAAAAGATTTTATGTAACTTTTTGTCTGCTTGTGTCTAAATGAAAATAAAAAGATTTTTTCATTTTTAAATACTCATTGATTTTGTTCAAAATAGCCATCAAACCAGTTCAGACAACAGAAAAAATAAAGAGGAAAACAAGCTAAAGACTAGTTTTACATTTAAAAGCTAATTCCATATGTGTGAGGCAAAAAGACTTGACAAGGAGTTAAAAAAATGAATTCAAGAAACGGATTGATTCTAGGGGATTCCAGAATATGAGCATAGGCCTAGCCACGCATTAATTCATTTGACAGTTTATTGTAAAGACCTTCAAAAGCTCAGAGCTCAAGTATCTGAGCCAACAGAACATCAAGCTATTCCTAAATCTAAAAAATTCCCAATGATTTCAGCATAGCATAATATATATATGTATATATACTGTACACACTACGTAAATATTGCACACAGCCTAAGGACTTCAACAATACAGTAGTCAAATGTTCTGTGAGAAATTTAGACTAATCAGATTTCATTTTCAGTTGGGTAGCACTCAACACTAAAACAGAACCAGTTTTGTTCTGAGCAAGCAACCAGTGTCAAATTTATAAATATCCTGACCAGTATATTAGCCTTTTTTTTTGCTAAGCATGACAAGTTAGGCAGACAGTAAAGGAAAGTTACAAATCTCCAAGTACAAATCATGTGATCCATACTGCTTTGAAAGGTTTCACAGCTAGCCATTTTGTTGACACTGGGCTTCTTTCATGGCATAGTAAAATTTCAAGAGATTACCAACTGATAATCAGACAGAATCTTGTCAAAGCTTTCTCTGTTGATTCAAAAATGGTCATTAGTCAAACAAGATGTGTTAGTGTTTTAACGTATCTTATACAATGGTGCTTTTTTTAAAGCAGCAACAAACACATTTATCTCTTTTTTTTTTTTTTTTTTTTTTTTACATCAAGGATTAAAAAAAAAAAAAATAGGTCAATTAACTAAGAAATACTGAATCACAAATTATGGCTTAGTAGTTAAGGCACTAGACTAAGACTGGTTTAATCTTGAAACCTACTGAAACTAAATAAAAATCAAAGCTTACATAAAAAAAGGAAATTAAAAATATAGGGCAAGGTCAGAGGCATTTGATAAAGCACATCACTTAACCAACAATAGATAAGGTTATAAACTTAATTATGCCTAACAGCATGATACATTAACAAAGGAGTGGAGACTTGAAGAGATGTCAACAAAATGTAAAATGCCCTACAAGATGTATAACAATGAACAGTTTAAGGGACAATCTGAGCCTATTTGAAGATACGGTAATTTTGTAGGTTTGACAAGTTATTAGAAAAAGAGCCCTTTATCGATTTAAAAAAACCTTTCCTTGAATTAAATTAAAAGCTGCAAATTGGAACAGAATCACAGGCCTTTTGCTCTCTGGCCTTATTTTACTCCTTTAATGACCGAATTAAATACCAAGTGCAGGAGATACTAAGAATAAAATTAAGCAGCTTGAAACTAACTGCTGGTAATGACATAAGCAACAAACAGTATCGTATGTTTTTTTTTCAAGTTTTCAACCGTGTCTTTGAAAAGCCAACAAACACCAGAAATGTTCCTTATTTTCCACCTTGATATATTGTGACATGCTTACAGTAAACAACTGAATGCCATTCAGGGTTATAAGAGAATTGTATTTATTGTTCAGATATTTACACAAGAATAACCAAAGAGGAAAATATTGGAACTTTAAATATTGATGAAAATAAGCAAAAGATATGTCGAAATAGTGCCAGAGAGACAGAAAATGGAGTTAAGTTTTAACTGACATGAAATTTTGATTACTAAAAAAGCAAGGGCTGTATAGATGCTCTAGTGCTTGATGAAAAATACTGAGGGCAGAAGATACTAAGAATAAAATTAAGCGGCTTGAAACTAACTGCTGGTAATGACATAAGCAACAAACATTATTGTACGTTTTTTTCCCCAAGTTTTCAATCGTATCTTTGAAAGGCCAACAAACACCAGAAACGTTCCTTATTTTCCACCTTGATATATATTGTGACATGCTTACAGTAACCAACTGACTACTTTAAAATAGTCCTAGGTTTATTGGAGAGTGGGTTGTATTTACCCCAAAGATGTTTGTTTAGAGCTCTTAGTGAATATTTGGGCTCAAAAAAGAAAATTGTAATAGAAACAACGGGTCATACAAGTAATTAATGTTGAAAAGGTTAAACACTATTGAATAAAATTAGACTGATGACTGCTCATTGTCTAAATTTAAATCATTTTGTGTGAATCTACATATAAATAGGAATTTTCATTTAAATTGAAAATTGCTGTGAAATGTCAGCATTAGTCATTGGAAACCACTAAGATAACCAGAGTACTGGAGGGGTGGGGACTGGACCAACAGTATGTGTGTGTAAGAGTGCGGGCTCAAATTATATTACACACAAAATCATTTAGAGCAAAGTTGTGAGCAACTGCATATTACAATTGACCCAAGTCTAGTTACTCAGATGAGCAGAACAGAAAATAATTATAGACAAACAGGCACAACCTTTATTTCTTTATTATGTTGCCGGCGGGTGGTCTTTAGGAAGAAAGAGAAACATTCTAGTAAGAGAAAGATCGTTGACACGAAGGTCAATACAAGAGCTTTGTTGAAGTAAGAGATTAAATGAAAGATGTAATTGAAAAATTTTAAACTTCCTCCTTCAAATTAATTATATATCTGTTAATGACATGGAAAGAGAATGACAATATAAAAATTTCAAAGTGCACAAAATACAGACATTTTACAAATCAAAATTTTTATGATTTAGCAAATAATCTTTCCAAGGATATGCACTACTTTATTTATATAGGGCTCACATGTATGAGCATTTGTATAGCTAATGCATCAGATAGATTTTCTATAAGAATTATTTTTAAAAACATTTAAACAGGTCATTTGCATATTAAGAGCAAATTCTAACCTGGCTGGAGAATAAAACACATTAGTCACTTAAATTTCTGAGCGGATAAAGATTGTGTTAACGTTTATGACAAAAAGTATTAAAAAAATTTTTTTTTTTAAAATATCGATTCTGTCATAATTGATGGATCTGTCATCAGAAAAAGTAGATTTTTAAAATCTTTCAAAAATAAAAAAAAAATTAATTTATGATTAATTGACTGGATTTTGGGAATATTGCTTGCTTTTCACAGGAAATTTGGTGAAAAATACTTTACCAGGGGTGTTGTTTACGGGTGAACACAGTTCAAAGGACAAGTAACAGAGTTTCTACTCCCTCTATACTGTGACTACTGTTATAAATTTCAAAATATTTAAGGGTGACAGGAAATGTTAACATCTAATCCAATGTTTAGTAGCTGCTTCTTTCAACACCTATTGATAAATCTAAGGGGTGGTTGTTATTATAACAATAACAAATCAAATTTTGTAAAAGTTTATATTTATTGATAATTAAAACACTGTTCTTTCTTAATAACAATGTTTCAGAAGCATCCAATAGTTAAATCAAATGAAATTTTAAAAAAAAAACCTTTAAATCAAAAACGTTCCAAACAGATAATATTTTAGTTTTATCGCATTTCCTATTTTCTGATTCAGGGCTAATTAAAAAAAATATCTGCAGTTTAGAATAAAATTTCAACTGATTTAATTTCTCTGGGGACTTATCTTTATTGAAATGTAAATATTTTTTTGCATCCAAAAGATATTTTGAGATTTCATAAAATTAAAAGGAGGCAGTGGGATTTGACTTGTATTTTCCATTAGTTTTTCGAACAAAATACCCATAAAAATTTTTTTATTATTTTTAAATGAACAAATACCTAATATTTTACCAAAATCGGCTCATTTGATAATTTTTGGTGAAAATTTAAAATGTTTTGGGCTAAATTTTCCTAATGCAAATTTTTACGGTTCACTAAGTATAAACAAATTTTGAAACAATTATCTGCGGGTTTATATTGTTTACACAAATAATTTTTATGAGAATTTTCTACAATCTTAATAATAACACAAAGATTATTACGATAAAATTGATAGGTTACAAGCCTTGGGCATTTTTATTGACACATGTCACTATATTATATAGCATATTCAATTATGTGATTTTGGTCATGCTTTTAAAATGTAACAGAAAATAAAAACAAAAACAAGAAAGCAAATCTATCAAAGAATTTTATATTGAAATAAGTTTCTGTTAAACGGCACACACACACACAAAAAATAAAAAATAGATATTAAAGTAGTGCATACTTATGATTTTTAGTAAAAACGCTAACAAATTTGTTTCCACAAAGGAAATGATAGAATTGCTAATATCAAGTACACAACAATTGACCATTTCCTGATGACCCTTTAACAATGAAGAGCAGGTTGTCAATGCTCAAAATTGTTATTACTGTTGCAACTCAAATGATAGCTTAGAGACTGTCATTACCTACATCAACATTTCCCAAATATTTGTTTTAGTACTATATTAATTAGTTTGAAACAGTTAACTGTAGTACTGATAGGCCTAATTGGGTTTTCCCCCTAAGAATGTCACTTTCCTTCCCAGATATACATCAACAATATAGTGCATAGAATAATTGTGTGTGAAACTTGAGTTACATGAAATAATCAAATTATCTAAAAAGCTCTTAGATTATTTATTAACGTCGCATTAAGTCTTACTCACTCACACACAAGTTTAAACATAAACTGAAGTCTTGAAAAGCAAACAGAAAAGATTAGATTAGTAAAATAATAAGTTGAGAACTTAAATACAAACTGGGATGATTAATACCATGTTAACATTTTAATTAAGATAAAAACGGCCCAAACAACTTGAGCCTCACCTGATAAATTATTTCAAATATGGCTGAAGTTGAGTTTCTCACTCGCGCACAGACAGACACACACAAAGTAAAATGGCTACTGATGAATCAACTCAAATATATGAATATACTCAACTGACAGAAGTGAAATAGAAGCTAGTTATTAAAACAGGATTAAATCACTGTTCTCAAATGGCTATTTTCCCTGATATCTGTAGTGGTAAAAGACTCAAACTACCATCCCAATTATGGACTTTAATTCACAAGTCTGCTTTTTTTTTTTCATACTTCATTTGCTCTATTCCTCTACAGATTCCCAACACTTTTTATTCAGTACAGTTATCACTAAAATCAAAAATAGCTTTATTAGCTCTTTAAGAAATTTAACATTCTTATCACTTTTTTGAATAACAGAGTTCATATATATTTGATGGGGTATACAGAATGTAAGGTTAAAGATAGGAGGATAAATTCAAGAATAGTAATAAGGAATAAATATAAAGATACCCTCAACCACTTTATTAATGAGCCAGTTAAATAGAAATGAACAAACCTTGCAATTTCAAGTTTATAGAAAAGCATAATTCTAAAAACTCTTAATAGCCTTAATTCTAAATTTAAATCTTAGTCCTAGTTTAAAATGTATTTATCACTAAAACAAGAAAATATTTACACAAAACCTATAAATATTGCACTCATGAGTAACTTAGTGTAAAGTAAAAAATATATAAGTTGGTAGGGCTAATAATAATAGTAAAATACTGGGTTGAAACAAAGCCATTATCCATTTATAAAACCTATTTAACAAATACTTTGATGGAAGGAACACTTAGTTCTCTAAATATCTTTGTATTCCAAAAGGGGGTGGGGGGGCAACTCAGATCACTCACCTAACTTGATGCAGTTTTGATACAATAACATTTTCCTCCCTGGATGCCCCTCTAGTATGGGCCTTGTGCCAGATTAAATTAAACAGACTTCATTTTCACAATAACCGTAGTTATCTCCCTTGGAAACAAACGTGAAAATCCAACACTAATTTTCAGTGTATTAATGAAACCTGACAGTGCAAAAAAAGTAACCATTATCTTAACACTGAAAAAAAAAGTTATTCTTTAATGTCAGCTAGAGACCATGTAAAATCCATAAAGTAGTATAAGTATCTCCTAAATTTATGAATAGATTGTTTTAATAGCAGACAGAAATATTTGGATTGAAGTAAATGTACATTCACATTCATTTAGTTTGGGTCAACATCCTTTGTATTCACATCATTTTTGTACTTTAAAAGCACAAAATCTAATGAATATAAATACTCTGCTAACTGAAAATAGAATATTTCTAATTAGGAAATAGAATTTAATTTTCTTTCAAAACCAGTGAGGAGAAGGGAATTGATCTTCTCTTTATAAATTAGTGCTTTATTTATAAGATTGATGAAAAGGGAGATTATTTCATTGACAAGTTAAAATACTAATCAATTCAGATCTTTAAATGTTATCAGGACTAATATCAAAGTTAAGCATACAACAACTATCCTTTAACTAGCAAGCATGTGCGCATGTTAAAGACATTACAAACAATGCACTAGCTTCAGTGAACACAATTCTTGACCTTGTTACTTCAAAAAGGACAATCCTATATAAGTAACTGCTATTGATCCTGCCCTTCCCACACCATTACTCTTGGTTACCTCCACCCATGTCCTGGTTCTTCCACTCCTTAAATTTGCAGGTATACTTGCTCCATATATATTACTATCTCTCACCAATGGTGTAGTGTTCTGGTATTTTTAATGTTCTCTTTTTCGTTGGCCTATATTAAATATCTCAAAGTCAAGGCTGATAAGTTATATTACATTGAAGCAAACTAAAAGTATCTCTTAAGTTAGTAAAACACAAGCCAACCTCAACCTAGGCACTAAGATAAGCTCTTGTAGGTTTGATTTAGGGATAGAGCTGTAAATTGGTCAGAGATTTTATATTAAATGCTCAGTTGGTAAAGTTTAGTGCCAAACTCACTTATTGAGGGAAAAGGAGGAGGGGGGGAGAAAAAAAAAAGAAAAAAAGAAAACACTAATTCTGTTTTTATGTCTGTTTTGTAATAATCAAATCTACAATACCTGTACAGAAAAAACTAACTCTAGATTTAACATTATAACACAACTTATTTAAGTTTTTCTAATAACAAGCTTAAAGAATCAACCTCTAGAAAAGAGAGGAGGGGAATCTTCAATATTCTTATGACAGATTTATAATTGCAGTTGTTAAAGGTTTTAGTACTTAACATTTAGGTCAATATTCCTTCTAATTTTTAGTAGTCTTATGTTGTGCAAATTCTTTTCCTGTAACTAAAGTATATGCACACAGTATGCTAGTGCAAATGTAAACTTGTTTCAAGAAATAAGCGATGTACTAGTGTGGTATTTGAAAAACCGACTAATTGACAGAAACAGTTAGCTAAAAGATTATTTTCAATTTAAGTATAATTAGATTATACTTATAATTATAAATATAATTATTAATTACTACATTACTGTTAAGTTCATATCTAGCTCAAACTTAATGGAAAGTGTCCAAATAAATCCATCATAAAAACAATATTTGCTGTCTAATAAATATTAAACTACTGAATGATGGGTGTTAAATCCATCAGTTTTGAGGCAGAGCAGAAGAACTGTGACCAATTACTGACTTGTTATCATATTCACAAAGGAAAAGTAGTTTTGAAACAACAATACAGAGTATAGCCAATAAGCTGTTCACCATTTTATGTCCTGGCAATGCATATCTCAAGTATAATCGACTTACATGCATTCTGTTGGCACCTTACAATTGTAGTTTGTCATTACTGACTGTAAAGATATTATTCCTAGTTAAAATGTAAAGTAAATGAACAAGCATAAATACTATTTTCTTTCACAGTGACATCTATAAGAGTCACAGCATCAAGCATTTTGTAGAGAAAGTTGGCAAACAAAGCTTAATTTATTTCTCAAACCTACAAACAAAATTGAATTTGGACAAGAAAACATTGTGTTATATATTAGGTGTTTTTAAAATTGAGATTTTATTTGATGCAAATGAATGAGCTTCATTACTGGAAGAATTAAGCTTGAAGTCTTATTAAATCAGCAACTGATGAGGATTGGATAGAGTGGGGTGAGGGGAATGAAAGACAAAACAGCAAATATTGCCCAAATCTAATTAGAGTAGAAAGAAATTCTATAGAACAGATAGACTTTTGTAATGATGAATTGTCCAGTGAACTGATAGCTGGTACTGAATCATAGAATTATGGTTTTGGTGAAGTAATCTGAAGTATATTTGATAAATCAAATAAGTAAAATCTATAGGCATAAATTTGACAAGTGGCCAACATATGATTGTTTAATCATTGAAAAAAATATTCAAATGTTAGTGAAATAATAAGAATTAGTTCTATAGTTAGTTTAAAGAATTTGCATGTGTGAATTGAACATTTTTTAATAGAAAATATAACTTTGCACCATTTGTATTGTTTAAAAAGTCAAAAGTTAAGTTTGTCTCACGGATTCCAACTCCCTCTCAACTGATGAATAGTAAACAAGAATAGTAAAATTACCAAAACTGTCTTAAACAATAAAAGAATTTGTGGAGAATTTAATGAGGACAAAATCAGAATTTACTGTAGCCATATATATCTTTAGCTTCTAACTTATATGGTTCTATGTATATGGGGAAGCAACTAATCAATTAAGTTCAAAGCAGCTATCAATGGAAACATCTTTTTTTTACAAACTCTACTCATCAATAGTAAATTAGGTATATTTCCAAGTGTTATTCTGAAGGGATCATGCAATAAAATGTTCCTGGATGTTTTATTCCTGAAATGGTTGAAAATCTATACAAATTTTTATTCAATGCAATCATTGACTTTCCTTGAAATTTTCATATTGGAGGCATAAAAAGCTCACCCTAACAATTGTTTAATGAAAAAAATTTAATAGTTAAAATGAAAATCAATCTTAAAATGTAAACAAACAACTTTAAATTTACATGAGCCCAAGCATAATTAAATTACCATATTAGACAGCAACTAAGACCCCATCCCCCCCTTTTCCCCATAATGATTAGTTCAAAAAGTAAATGTAACCTTTGCTGTCCAATCCCACATGGGCCAGAGGAGTTAAAAAGAATTAGGCAATAATCAGAGGAATTAAGGGAAATGCATTTTTTCTTAATATTCCCTGCAGAATTAAGATGGATCTTACATGCCATCAAATACAGTAGCTTTTTGTTTTTTCAATTTGCTCCTTGATTTCTCATCTTTAAGAGTCAAAGTTTGTTTTTATATCAGTATATTCTTAAATATTTTGTGAGGTTATGTTAGGCAGAGAAGAGATTCATTTTTGTCAGATTTTTCATGTCGACCATAAATGTATGCTTTAAAGCAGGCCTTCCCAAACTTTTTGAATTGTGACCCACCCTTTTAAGTGCTGCTACTGTATTTGATGGCTAATTAGCATTAATATAAAGATATAAAAGAAAATCTTTTCTCCCTCAGGCAAAAAAGTGCCG
>VCCN01006703.1:6503407-6514453 GCA_006491835.1 Architeuthis dux | reverse complement strand
AACAAACCCCAAAAAACCCAAACGGCCACAAACTAATGATCAATATAGCATAAACTTACATTGCATATTGAACCCATCTCTAAAAACCTATTTAGCGGGTGGAGGGGGGAGGATTTTCAAAAAACATTTTCCCTACTCATTGAGAGGAATGTGTGTGCAAAATTTCAAGTTTCTACTATGAACTGTTAGGGCTGTGTGAAGTCTGGATACATACATATTCACATGAATAACCTAAACCCAGCAATAAACCAGTGTTGTGAGTAGCACTAGCAGTGATTAATTAATAGATTAAAAATCTTTCTTCATTAATTATAGAAAGAATGATACCTTCCATTTTGAGTCTTCTTTATACATCCTATCTATTTTGCGCACACAAACACTATTTAAAATTTGCATCTTACATTAAAGAATGAGACCCGTTTGAATATTCATTGTGCAGCATTTTTTTTAAAATTTAAAAAAAAAAAAAAAGAAAAAAAAAAAAAGAAAAGTTATTCCTGGTCCGCCAAGAGGTTTAGTTGGAAAAGAAATATACTCACAAATTAAGCACATAGCCAAAGTTTGATGAGGCATATTTGCCATAGCCAAGAAAAAAAAAAAACCCAAACTCTAGGTTAAAGCACTTAAAATGTTATAATAATTTCCAGTCATCAATGTCCCAAATTATCTTCTAAATTGAGTCTGCTATTTTGAAATGCCAGAACAACATAGCATCAGTTTTCATCATATACATTATTATATAGTTTCTATAGTGTTTACAACACAAATAACAAGGCGTTCAATTGTACGAAGAACCATTTGAACATTATTATATAATCACAAATATTCAAATCTCCCAGTATACATTCATATACATTAAACCTTGTGAGTGTGGTTGTATGAGATTGAGATACATTTTGTAGGGTTCATAGTCATACATTTATTTCTGCAATATAAGGTAGCATTAATTAACATTCTCCCAGGTGACACTTGCATTGTCTGCATGCATACAATATTTATTACCAGTAAATAACCTTTTTTCACTATTGTAAACATCACAGGCACCAGCATGCACTATACTTTGTATATCATACATATGTAAATAAAGGATATCTCCTAATAAACATAATGAGCAGTTTAAGTTTTCCTATATAAGCCAATAGGGTGACTGAATAAACCCATACCTTCATTACCCTAAATATAACAATACAAATGTTTGCTAACCCTCCCCAACTCCTTTTCTCTTGTTTAGATAGATATTTTTAGCCAATAATCTAAACATTGAGCAAGTATTTCACATGGTATTTTTTTACTGCAATTAGTTCATTTGCAGGGTTATAAAATGTACAAGCAAAGGCATGAATATTCATTTTTTTCTCTACTAGTGTGCCTTCAGTGTAAGCACAGATATCAAGTTCAGTTGATCAAGAATAACATACAAATAAAACTATAATCAATAGGATCACAGGAATGAAATGAAAAAAACAAAAATCTAAAGGATTTTAAATGCAGTCATGAAATGCATTTGGAAAAGGAAGAAGCTGCCAGCAATGCTTAGAAAAGGCTATAAACTACCATTATTCCAAGAAAGCCAAAATCACCTGTCTCAATAAAAACCTACATGTTATTCCTTACTTCTTGAAAGTCAAAGGAGCATTATACAATAGAATATCATATAGGTTTCCCAATCATGACACTACATAAACAGTTATGTATACTTACATGGACAAGAGCATGAAGGGAGTAGAAAGCAGTCCCCCTATCCCAACTTACCCACCAACTTTTTAATTGTGGATGCTATTATGTATTGTAGTTATTATACAATATTCCATAAATTATATCCAGGGATCAGGGCTTGATTAAGACCACAATGGGCTCTACGCCACTCATAATTTTGGGGCCCACCATATTTAAATTATAGGCATCTCATAGTATAAACTGAAATAATATTTGTTATTCACGTGCTAAATGTATTAAGTAATTATTTTATTTATGATTGATCAAGGAACTAGCGATATTGCTATTTATCTCTGAGCACACTCTTTGGCCCTATGCCGTGGTGTAGTTTGTGTATAGGCTATCTAGCCCTGCAAGGGATACACAATGGTAAGAAGATATAAAATGTGAATTATCTATTATCAGTATGTAAAATATCTCTACTTACAATCTTTTATATATGTTTATTGAACCATCACAAATAAAATCTACATTCATAGGAAGACTGTTCACGTGCTACAATATATGCACTGCATACATCCAAAATATACTTTTTATCTTACCAATTTCTTTAATATTAAAAAGACATTTTATAGAAGTGAAAATAAAAGTAGCCTGGAGAGCTGAGGGAATTCTTTCTAACGATATATATATGTATATAAATAAATCCACCAACAATTAATTCCACAATCCGTAGACTTTACAGTTGATAATATACACTGTTGGAAAGCTGATAAAACTCTCTTTCTAATCAGATATATAAATATATCCTTATGAATTAATTCCAGACTGGCCTATAAATCATACTTGAAATTTCCTTGTAAAACTTTGAATTGCTCATGTTGGAAAACCATGATTTAGCCTTTTAAAGTACTCAGATATGTCAATTGGGAGACAAGATATGAAATTGTTTTTGGTGTGTGCTGGCAGACATTTTGTTTTATGCAAATGAGGTAGTTCTTCCCAGCTTTTTTCTTGGACCATTTTTTTTTCTGAAAGAACATCCTGGTACCCTACTCATAGGATCATGGCAGTAGTGCATGGTAGGCCCTGCTGGCCCCCAGGCTATATGGCCTGAATGACTATTCTTTACCGATACAAAAGACAGAGGCACTTTAGAGTTCTAATAGTTTCCATCAATTACAGAAAATAGGCAATCAAATAATATGCAATAATTTATTATAGATACTTATCTTTGAAATTATTAATGCACACCTTGTAATCAGTACAAAGTTGAAGTCACCAACCATAAGAAAAAATTCTTTCTATAAAAAGAAATTTGAAACAAGATCTGGAAATTCAAATCTGGCTATTAAGGAATTCATTCCTTCAGTAGCATTAACTATGCAATTCAAAGATGACTCCATTCAAAAGCTGTCATATTGCCAAAGTTTCACAAGTTTACTATTATTCTTAAATCAAACTAATCAATTTCTCATTATGGTTTATTTATATGCAGTCATTTGGTAATTTGGCATAGAAGAAAAAAAAAAAAAAGAAAAATTCAAAACATTCTCAAGCCATCCTAATCAACATTCAAATAAAAAATATAAAAAATGATTACATTTATATTTGTTCTGCTTAAACTAAAGAGTATATTAAGTCTGACAAAATCTCATTCTTACAGCTTTAAAGTAATTAAAATATAAAATTCACCAAATGTTGAAAATCTGTACACACTGCCATGTGGAAAACAAATAGGACTAATTTATCTTTTGGTACTGGAAGAGGAGAAGAAAAGCGTTTTAACTTGATTCACCAAGATTCATTTCGGATATAAGCAAAGCAACCATTTGCCACTTGATTAAGTTTCAAACTTGTAAAAAATCAAATTCATCATATAAAGTTTAGAAAAAAAAAAAAAAAAAAAAAAAAAAAAAAAAAAAAAAAAAAAAAAAAGAAAAGTTTTTTCTATAAATTCATGAAAAGTTTTTCTATTTTCCAAGAAACTCAAACACTATCAAAAAGATTAATTTCACAAACTGAAGCCGATAATCACAGCATTAAGCATCTCCAAAAGGAAAATAGGTGGTTTTCTAACCATGTCCTGGAGAAATGCTCAGCCAGGAAAGAATGTCGGAAACAAGAAATTAAAATAACTTTTTGCGGTTAATATTACTGCTTAAAATATCAAGTAGGAGGAAGGAAACTTATTATAATTCGCCTCTCCTTGTCCTCTTCATCACCCTTGTCCATTTATTCCCACCATCCGGAACACTCCACTGACTTCACATTTGCTATGTGACATTTTTAGCTCACCGGCTTCAAAAGAGAGACAGACAGAGAGAAAGCCTTATCCTAACAACATTGTCTAAACCAGAGCTTTCCAAACTGTGTCGCGACACTTTAGTGTGTCGCCAATAATCTCTAGGTGTGTCACGAAATTAAGTATAATGTTATATATCTTTTAAAAGATGCTTTTCCAGAGTCAGTTGAATTGCTGGGATGACATTAGCTTGGCTAACAAAACTCAAGTAATGTGTCATAAAAAATCTTTTTATTTAAAAACAAAAGTGTGTTGCCAATGCAGAAAGTTTGGAAAACTCTGGTTTAAACTATACCAAATGAAAATAGGATATTATGAGTCCCACTTTTTAAAAATTATACTTTAAAGTAAACAATGGCAAATCCCCGAATGGTTTTTCTGGTTAACAGATTGTCAAAATTTGATTTTAAAGTCATGTATCAATCACTAGAACTGAATTGATTATAATAGAAATGTCTAAATTGTCCATGACAAAATCAGGCTTTCAGCAAAAGTTGGAAAACTAGAATGAATTACAGGTTTAAAGTATCATCATATTTAAGTCTGTAACACTGAAAACTTTATTGTAATATATATATATATTTTTCTCTTACCCTAAATTTCTGACATTTCTTCATTTGGTGTAAAATAGTCCAAGTATAACCATCGTTTAGATGTCTAAACTTTTAATAATAATAATAAAAAATAATAATAAAAAATAAATAATAAAAAATAATAATAAAAAAATAAATAAAAAATAATAATAATAATAATAATTTCCTTTTTAAACAATTATTAGTATATTATTAATATTTCTAGTAAAAATATTAATTGTAGAAATTTGTCACCCATGAAAAGTATAAGTTAAAAATTACTGGAGGTGTTAAATATGAAATTAGTGCAAGAGAATTGGGTGTCGGAATCAAAGAAACATTTTATATAAAAGATTTGAGAAAAAAAAAATTAGTAATAACATTAATTTTCCACTTAAAAGTTCAATTTCCCAAAAAATTTCAGATCTAATTTTTTAATTTTGAGGATTAAAAACCTCCCTAGTTCAAATAGCAAATATTAAATGAGTCATGGTAACACTACATAAATGTATCAGTTAATTGTAACAGTTGCAATCAGTTCATTACTTATGTTTGTAGTAATGTAAAGGAATGTTGTGTTTTAATTTTAGCATGTTTTCTTCACTGAAAGAGGACTGAAACACTATGTTCTATTAAATGTGTGAATCGAAATACCATTATGTTTTTTTTAAAACTATGATGTACTGAAAGGTTGCAAGAATGTTAGTTGTTTCTGTAAAGTGATGAGAAAAAAAAAAATAGTTATTTCAACTCTTAAATTCATACAAAGAAAATAGAATGTCAAATCCAAGGGAAATAACTTCTGAACGAAATTATCTCCCTTTGATGAATTTTTTTAATTTTAAAAATGTTTTTTATTCAATTCACAAGAGTTTCACTATTTTGTTATGCTATTCATAAAAGTTCCAGTCAATTATAAGCACTTTCAAGCTGTTTATGAATTCAAGAGTTAAATTAAACCAGTGGTTCTCAACGTGGGTGCTAGGGCCCCCTTGAGGGTGTTGGTTCGTTTCAAGGGGCGTTGAGGTGACTAAGGGGCGTTTGAATCACTAGAGAGGGAGGCATTATGGAGATTCCATAAATATCTATAATTCCGATTTACAAAGTAGTATCTGCTTGCAAACGAAGGAATTAGCATCAGGCCGTTATTAAATGCAAATTTCGCCAACAATTTCTTCTATACAAGTAACAGACAAGTGGCAAATTATTTTGCTTAATACCCTGTAGTGATACTATTATTTTATGGGTAAACATTTAAAATTATCTCCCTGCCTGTTGTTTTCAAACAAAGAATACTGTATGTATCTGAAGTCACTGAAAAATGATTTTGAGAAGCGCTCTGAAGATTGGATTGATATGAATATTCCTGTCTGGGTTATGAATCCATTCATTTGCAAGGTTGAAGAACAAGAAATCGACTTGCAGGAAGAAATCATTGTGTTTACTCATATTTGAATATGAAGCTAGGTGCATTACTGTATGTTTAAGACACAATTTTTTTTCTGTAGTAGAACTTTTTAGGGTAGATCCAGATTTTGATGGATTAACAAATACAGATGCTATTTATTTCATTGGTCTACAATGCCTGGAAAAAAAGGATTTCACATTGGGGCATTATGAGTCTTATAAACAAATCTTTCAATATTTCATTCCACTTATGGCTATTTATAAGTAACTTTCCCTAGGTATTAAAACAAGAAACTGAACTTCATTTACACATGTTCTATAGTAATATGAATATATTATCTATAAAATATTATCTATTATGCATACTTTCTTACAAGAACAGAAAATTAACTTTAGAAACTCTTAGAAGAAAAAAGAAAATGCTTCTTCTGCTCTATCAACTGAGTTGAGAGAACAAGAATAATTTGCAGAAATATTACAAAATTCAGTGTCAAATTTTCCAATCCTATCACAACTAGTATTTGCTCACTCTGAAAAGAGTTTCAGAATATATGTTAGTTGTTCCAGTAATAATATCAACAAAGAAAAGAAAATATCCATTATTGTGCTGTCACTAATATTTCAATCACCAAAGGTGATCATTGGATTTTAAATAGAATTCTGCAGAGATGGTAAAATTAGCTAGAATATATCATTAACTCTAAAATCCATAGACCGCTTGTAATTGACAGTGGAACTCTTCAGTAAATAGAATTAAAAATAGAACTCTGAATTGAATAGAGAAAAAAATTCAAAATCCACCTAATGATCAAAGAGTGATAATTCTAATCAGGAGTTATTTCCCTTGATACTGATGTTCAATTTTCTTTCATGAACTTAAGTGTTAATAATAGAGATAAGAAAAATAAGACGGAAACAAAATTTGGAAATCTGAGTAGGTAGGCCACAACTTCAAATAATGGATTTAAGATGTGCATGACAGGAATTATTTGATATTTTATTTGAAAACATTAAATT
Source organism: Architeuthis dux (assembly GCA_006491835.1). Taxonomy (NCBI): domain Eukaryota; kingdom Metazoa; phylum Mollusca; class Cephalopoda; order Oegopsida; family Architeuthidae; genus Architeuthis; species Architeuthis dux. The sequence continues at coordinate 6,507,496 of VCCN01006703.1, read as the reverse complement.
ATGTACATTTAAGTTTTCCAAAAGCTTTGATTAATTTGTAATGGATATTCATATCAAATTACTCAGTTGTAATTTATATCCAATACATTTTTTAGAAGCAACTCTTGACTAATGCCATTTTTAATGAAAAATTGTTCTTTTATTCATTACTAGTTAACCCCTGTGAAAAGAATTCACGGATATATTTGAATTTCTACAAGAGGAGTTTTTTTTTTTATAGAAAATATTGAACTTGTTTGAGTGGAAGAGTCCATTCTTACAAATGGAGGATAAGGGATATTTTCATCAACAAAATTGTTACCTTTATATGGAAGAGTCCATTGTTCCAGATTAGAAAAGGGGGAGGAAAGAAGAAAAAAAAAAAAATCACACGGTTCATTATATAATATAAGTAGATTGGATTTCCAATTTATGTATGATATATCACACATATAAAAGCCCTATTCAGTCAGTAACACTTTCATTAATTCTTGACCACTGGTAATCCATTTTTTCTTGACCTCCAATGCACTACATTAAGTGTTGAAAATTGTTAAACAGTTAAAAATGGCAAAATTGAGTGCTTCAAATTTGATGTTCCTACCACCAAGTTTTTTTTAGTTTGTTAGTGCAGGAAATCACTTGAGCTAAGCAGTAGTCATGGGGTAGCAGTAAAATCAGTGGGTAGCAATAACAAGTGAAATCATGGCTATGTATACAGAACTCCAATGCTGTTGGCACTTAAAAACAATCAGGATCTTTCATTCCACCCCCACCACCAGAAGTTAGCTGTGTCACTATATATGTAATGATTCGAGTGAATGAAAGTTTTGACCTATTTGTTTAATAGATCCTACCTTTAATGTCACAGGTTACATACACAGCTCAGGAGATGTTTTGTCTGAATTTCAGAGATGAGGAATTATTATTATACACTGATTTACTCAGACTTGTGAACTCATTTTGGTTGTTATAATCATGTTTCGGCTATTGTACCCTCCAGCCTCAGGTGTCTATCGTATTTGGTAACTGTTGGAAATTTTGAACCAAACCCATTATTCAATCTACGGGGGTGAGTTCAATTCCTGGGTTTGGTAGTGCAAAAAAGTCATACTTTGGTTCAATGGAATGAGCAGAAGTGGCATCATATGGAGGAGTTAACTAATCTTCTAGAATAAACAGTGGAATGAGAACAATCTACCCCTGTGGATTGAATAAAGGGGTTGTTCGGTTTGGAATTCCAAGAAGGTTACCAACTATAACACACCTGAAAAAGGGCTGAGAGTACAATGGCCGAAACATTGTGACTATAACAACCAAGAAATCAGATGCTGGTTAAAAAAAAATTTTTTTCAAATAAAACTGAACTGAATAAACATTTGAAAAATGAATGAAAGGAATTATATTTTAAACTTTGATGTATTAAACTTTACAGAGACTTGGAAGATAAACTTTATAGACATTTTAATACTGAACAAAATGTCAAAAGGTGACAACCACAAAGTATGGAATTCAAGTATGGAGAAATTGTTTGAATCACCTTAATATTTATGCTAACCTAACATTATAAAATCTCAAGTACTAGGCTAATAATTTAGAATAAATAATTCTTTTACAAAACAGAGTGTATCAAAGACTTTGTAGCCTACAGTTTATAGCTCTTTCAATTTGACAACCAACGAAAACAAAGTAAACTGGGTCTTGTTCTTGATAGTGACCATCTTGGTAACTCTAGTAACTAGTGTAAATTGTAGATAATTTTTATAAAGGGTGAGCTAAAGTAATGATGACTGCCAAATCTTTCAGCACTCACCGATTTAGCTAGGAGGTTAGTGCAATTGACCTGAGGTTTTATTCAAACTAACCAGTTGAAGTTAATTTCAGTTGCGTGTAGCAATGGATCTAAACTAGAACAAGATGTCTCTCCTTTTTGTTGTTGGTGGTCTTGTTCTAAAGTGTACACAATTCATATGGTAGTTGCAATTTTTGATGATACTGATCCTGTTTAAAAATATAAACTAAAGCTATAAAAAAAGTAAATAAAGTGTACCGTCTCATAAGAGACAAATCCCAATGGAGTATACACCCGGTAACGAAGTTCAGGTTTCAGTTGCATGCGTCAGCTTAGTGATCCTTGCAAGTTTCAAGTCTGGTTGAGACCAGGACTTTATTCTTAAAAAGTTTTTATGACTAGCCCCTTGGCAGGATGCAAGTCCACCGAAGGGATACCGCCACCCTAATCACACAGCTTGGGGCGTACTCAATTAGCTGCTGAATGCACAGGGAAATATGTCCTAATGAAGAGTTTTTCTACACTCTTTGCTCATACCGGGAATCAAACCCAGGGCCTTCTGCATGTGAGGCAGATGTGCTAACCATTACACCATCTGAGCAGACAAACTAGAGCTAAACTTACCCCTTTTTCTTTTCCTTTTAAATAACAGCACATAAATATGTACAGTAAATTTTTCCACTGAAAATTTGGTCTTGTTTAATGCATGCACTTATGTTCTGGACATCTAACTACAATTTAAGAAATGTGCGCACGTGCGTGCGCACACAAACACAGTGATTACTTGACAATTGGCCATTGTACAAATTTGCCAGATATATTAGTCAGCACGCAAGGCAGTGCAGTGTCAAGTTTGAAGCTGTTTGGATCAGCAATTCGAGAAATCTAATGAAAATAAATAAAAAAAATTGAAGATTACAGATCTTCATGGTTTCTATAACTTACTCCTTTGATTACCGCTCTTTAGAATTATCTAAATTTAGATATAAAATATCTAAATTAGCAACCATAACTGAACTACTTTGAAGCCATAGTTTTGTACGACAGACGGAAAATTATTTTACATGACTATTATGGCAGGCTGCTCCACACACCATAAAGTCCAGCTCCTTCCAAACATGCACTGCCCTAGTTAGACTAAAGCAAAACCAAACTCAATAATAAATACTTATAAAACCATTATCATTTTACAATTACTGTACTCTGCTTATAAAACTCAATTTTCCTTTTCAAAGAAGGAGAATCACCAATTCAACCTCAAACTCATATGCCACTGTTTACTGTGTCACAGTAAAACCAGCAAGTGCTCCTACTGATTGATTACACTGAACTTAAATTTAATCATGCATTTGAAATTAATTATACAAAACCTTTAACATATTATCAAGTGGTATTTTCAGGAATCCCACTCTCAACAGGTTTTGAATCCTGGTGCTAGTTTTTAATGCCTAAAAGTAAATGGGTAAATTATTTTCACAGCCATCACTTTAACTTTACCTCACCAGCTTATTAGACGGCTTTATTAGGCGTGGTTTAAACTTATGATCACCATAAACAAAACGGTAAAGTTACAAGTAACATTTAAAAATGTCTACATTACATAACTATAGCCAGACCATGAATTTGATTTTAAATGGCAATTCATTAGCATACTTAATGTATAAACATATCCAAGAAAAAACAAAAATGTTAATGCTATATCACGCAAATCTGCCGAGATGAACAATGCACTGTTAATGCACTCTGAAAAGCCAGTAATTTTTGGACAAGATAGTCACTGAAAAAAAATTCATTTGAATGATGCATTGGAACAGAAAAAAAACTGGAAGTCAACCAGTGATTTTGCTGCATTGCTTGCAAATGCGACACAGAAAATTAAGGCTTGGATGGGAAGTTCTTCCACATCAGTGTATTCTCCAGACCTGACGCCTTCAGACTATCACTGGTTTTGCTCTTTGCAACAATGTCTGGTGAGCAGTTCCATGTTAAAGATATTGAAAATAATTCCTAGGTAAATTTGTTGAATCAAGATAAGAATTGTTCTTTCATAATGGAATGCACAATCTAGTTGAAAGGTGGTGTACTGTCATAGAAAACCAGGGAAAATACTCTGGGGGTTGAATCATAATGCTTTTAATAGGAGAAAAGATTGTAAAAAATCTGCTGGAAACATTTGCATCAACCTAGTAGTTCTTGGATCCTTTGCAGAGTAAAGTATCCAAGTAAAGTAACAAAATTCACTTAGCACTGGAGAGTACAACAAGAGAGAAAATTGTAGTGAAAACGGTGAAATAAAGATATATATATATATTTAAAAA
>VCCN01006703.1:6482321-6501743 GCA_006491835.1 Architeuthis dux | reverse complement strand
CAAGCTGATTTTCGGTAAGATGAATGCCACCCTTTCAAAAGATATGAGTCAGCTGAACTGCTGGGATGACATATTTGGCTTGGCTAACAAAAATCAAGTAATGTGTCCCAAAACATTTTATTTTTAAAAAGTGTGTCGCCAATACAAAAAGTTTGATAAGCTATGCCTTACAACATAATTCAGTTGGGCCTAACAAATGGTTAGAAAACAAGATAAAGAGTGTCACAATAGGTCAAAGTATAGTTGCACAATGCATAAATCTGTATTATTTCAAGTGTTTTTCTTTTCTTTGGAGGTAAAAGTGAAGGAAGCAAAAGTCAAAATTCCTGACTACAAAACGAAATTTTGTGTGTTACAAAAGATTGAAAACTTATTAACTTCATACTTTCTGCAATCTAAACCACTTTGTCTTTGTAAGGCTGTATCCGGATGTAGCACAGCAAATGTAATGTATTATAAGCAAGCATTTCTTTCAAACGGCCAGTGATAAGAACATTCCAACAGTTATAAGCTTATAAGATAGAAAGGTCTCATTTGGTTTGGGAATCTTAAATCTTCGCCACCTTTTGTGACAAGCAAGATCTTTGAGCTGAAGAAATTAGATTTTTGCTTTTTATTTTGTATAATATAAATACTAAATGAGGGATACTAGCAGTTCAGCACCCAAATGTTTATACTCTTTCATTTTTGTTATAAACAATACTGAGTTACCTTGACACAATATTGACAGTCCTTTTTACAAATATCTTTTATGTGCAAGTCAAAGGATACATTCTTAAAGATTAACTACTATTGGGTCTTTTAATAGTAACTATAACAAAGAATGCCTGACATCATCAGACGTGGTAAAACCACACCCAACTTCCTATTTACCTCCAACACAAACCAGCAAATGCTGATTTCATAAACATGAAGACAAGCCCTGATCCAGTTTTTGTCACCCCAAAATATCTTAAACAAAAAAAAAAAATACTCAAGTTGCAAAAAAAATAATTTGTTAGAGATTATTCTTATATTTGGGAATAGCACAGTAACTAGTCTTCAAATTATTCCAAATTTATTCATTCTGGACATGAACAGTAAACCTTATATATGTACACTTATAAGCTTATAGTCTATTTACCAATTACACATATCTATAAAGAGAGATGTAAAAGACAAAAAGCAATAATAAAGTATTTTCTATAGTTTTGAGAAGGGTCATTAACATTCAAATTGTTCTTTGGACAATTGAACTTGTTGTTTGTGTTGTTAATACAACATTTTGGCCGATCCATTCTTCAGCCTTCTTAAGGTGTAATATCTAAATGTGATGGGTTAAACAGAAGTTTTTTTAATTTCAAAAGGAGGTAACTCTTATAATGTAGGACTCGGGTGTTTTGAATATTACACCTGAAGAAGGCCGAAAACGTTGTGTTAACACAAACAAGAAGCAGTTCAATTATGTGAAGAACTATTTGAATAATAAAGTAGTTTGAAAAAGTAGTGGTTCGATTGATTCTTACACAAGAAGCTGATGAATTACCCCCTAATATATTTTTTATTTGTATTGTTATCACACATATTTGCAAGAAAGAAAACCTTAAGAAAGCATTGCAATAAAGGATTGAAGAGTGGTGTTAAGTTGTACACAGGTAAAAGACTGTAGGAGGCATTTTTGATTTGATTGCCCTCAAACCTGAAGAATTTTATGAAATTTCACCTAATCCTAAAGAATTCTTAGAGATGACATAATTAGAGAATCATTAGGAAAAGGGTATTGCTTCAAATGGGTCATATTTTGATGAAATATTTACTGTTTTATCTTGTTTATATCATCCTTCATCTTACTATTCAGAAAACATTTAATATGTAACAATCTAATATTACCTTTAGTGCCACAGAGACAATTATATCCAAAATAATCCTCCCCGCCCTTGGGCACTGGCTTTACAGTCACTAAGATAAAATAACTAACCTAAACTGCACTTACTGGTCAGGTAGGTAAAACCGTTCCATATATATTAAAAACTATAAAGAGGTATAGAGTAAAATACAGATGAAAAAAATAAAAAGCAGTTATAAACAGTAAAAAAAAAAGTCTATCCCAAGAATATTATGATCAGATTAAAAGTGTAGAAATTCATATTCAGCTGAAAGAACAGATAGGTCACACCAGGTCAGACAGATCAGAGCAACCTACATTCAGCAGATAGAGGAAAAGAGAGAAAGGAGCACCACTAGTAGCAAGGCCAAGTGTGTTGGTTGTTGAGAAAACCTCTTCAACAAACCAGAATAAACATGGCTTGTAATATATCAGCAGGTATATTTGTTATCTAGGCCAATATATTAAGTGTCTTCCTGTAAGTGATTATTACCTAAGTTTTTCAGAATAAGGTAATATACATCTGATGTGCAGTTGAATTCACACCAGGTGATGAAAGTAGTTCAAGTTCCTGACACCTGCTAAGTTAGCCTAAAACTCTTAAACTGTATCATCACTTGATGAATCTAGCTTGTTCATTTAGACTTGGAAATATAAGATAAGGATCAATATTGCAAGGATATTTCTAAAAATTAACATTATCTTTACCATCAGTTAAGGCAAATAGAAGAATAACAGCAAAATTTAAAAAGAAGTCAATATAAAGTGTAAAATTAAAACCAATAGGAAACTATTGGGAGAAATTATTTTAAGTTATTGTTTGTTATTTGAAAATAACCATTGAGTACCCACTTATGTGCAGTGGCTATAGTGCTAGTCTCAAATCATTCTCACGTGATGCTTCAATAATATTCAAACTGAATGAATATCCTGGACAACTATTATATAATCTATGACTTCCTCAATTGCAAACTGCAACAGTCAAGAGCAAAATGACTTAAATGCTATGAATTTATTGAGTATGTTTTATCTTATTTTGCCTCTTAAGCTGAGTACTAATATTTTAACTGAAAAGATTAAGCTTTCAAATTTTAAAGGCTACATAACATTAATTTCAAATAAAAATCTGGACAAAGTAGTGGGTTTAATGCTCAACTTTGTTAGAATAAAATAATTTGTTTTTTCCTTCTGAGCTCATCTAGTAGTTCTTAAAACAAAAATAACCGATGTTTTCTATACAGATAATGCAGACAACAGAATTTTAAAAAATACTTCAGTTTTTTCGAAATTCATAGTGATCGGAAGATAATTACAATAGTTATATTATAAAATATATAGGCTAATGACATTAAAAAGAAATTATAAAATGCATAGAAACTTATTATAGACCTTCTCTGGGTATTTATTTTTTAGCTTTTGCAAGAAGACTTATTTCAAATGATCACTTTCCTATTGATAATAATCTGATAATTACATGAAATGACTCACTACCAATAGTAGTTACCAAACTTCCATCACCAGATATACAAAATGTGTTAACCATTAGAAGCTATTAAGGACTGATCTCAAATTATTGGTATGTTTTGTATTACATATTTTAATGAGATGGTAATGTGAATGATTTTTTTTTTTTTTTTTTTTTTTTTTTTAAACAAACTTATTTAGAGCATATTTTGAGTAAAACTCTTTCACCCCAAACCTTAAGCTGCTTTTTGTGCCATAATTAAGGACCTTTGTTATTTAAACTTAACTTCTCACAGGAAATCAGCATTTCAGACAGTGGGAAAGCTTTTGATACAGCATTTACCGTACAGGGTAGGATTTAAACTTACAACTACAAATGTGTTTCCATTTTGCATGCATTTAAAGATGCTCAACAACAGCTGATTTTCTAAAGATTCCTTATATTAAACAGTATGTAACACATTTTTCAATAACAAGTGAAATATACATTGAAGTGCTAACAGTAATGCTGTCAAGAGAACATTTACAAAAATCAATGGCACAGCCGACAGACACACAGCATGCACGCGCGTGATCTTTCTTAGTTTCCTCGAACTAGTAAGAACTAAATATAATTAAAAAGTGTATCTGCCTTCCACACTGGGATTTTGACAAACTGTTGAATAGTCAGTTTATAACTGCCAAAATAAATCTGCTTTCATATGATTTCTTTAAAGCACAATCTTTGCTGAAATATTTTATAGCATATCAAAATATATATATGGGCACGAAGGAGCAACCATTTCCTTCGTAAATGTAAATATACAATGAACAAAATGGTTTTGCAATCTCCCTCATAAATAAGGTGTGGTACATTCTTGGTTACGTTTACTTCCTCAATAAAAAACACTACTTTTCGAATAGTATCAAATTAAATTATGACATCATGCACAGGAAAAGGGGCTTGGGCATGTTAATCATACAAATGACAATTTCATTTTATTTTCTATAGTTTTGAGAAGGGACATTAACATTCAAATAGTTCTTCGGACGATTGAACTCCTTGTTATTTGTGTTGTTAACATGACGATTCGGCCGATCCATTCCTCGGCCTTCCTCAGGTGTAATATCCGAATGTGATGGGGTAAATAGAAGTTCTTAAATTCGGATAGTACACCCGAGGAATGCCGAAGGCGTTCAATCGTCCGAAGAACTATTTGAATTTCATTTTATATTTATAATTTATCAAAACTTCAGTCTCAACAAAACAAATTGAATACCAAAGCAAGATCAAAACTGGCTAGAGTCCCTACCTGAACACAATTGTGAAAATACATAACCACAGATTTGCGTATCTAATAGCTTGACAAACAGCAAGGTGTTTACAATAATAAGATTACTAGAATAGAATGCAAGCCTTTCCACAAAGGAGTCTCAAGAAATACGAGGGTTTGTATAAAACATAAATCAATTTATCAGATTATAATCACTACAGGAAATTGAAAAAGTGTTTATTTACATTCAAAATAAGCATAAAAGAATGCACCAAGATACGTGACTGAAAAGTACAGTGAATTACTGGTTACAATTCAGATGTCCTTGAGGATATAACAGATAAATGATTATCTTCATAAAAGACTTTTCTTTTTTTTAAAAACACACTAAATTTTAGCTTTTTTTAAAGTATGAATTTGTCTATGTAACCTGTATTGAAGAGTTTACTCCTAACAACCCCCCCCCCCCCAAAAAAAAAAAAACGAAGACAAAACTTACAGAAAATAATTTAATATGTTGGGGGAAATGGGAAGAGGGGGGGGGGCCATAAGAACAAAATTGGAACAATAACATTTATGAGATAAGACCAGTATAGTATATCTCATAGATTTATGAGAAAGATTTTGAAGATTTAAAAAATATGAATGAAGTTAATATAAAAAAATAATTGAAAAAAAAGAAATGGTCTTATTTTTACTTAATAAACCAAACAAACTTTTTACGCTACCCAATAGTTTAAGTGTAAACCAAAATCTTTGGGTAATTTCTTTTCCATAAAGGGGAGGGGGGACTTTAAGTCAGTAAATACAGTGCATCATGTGTTTTCAAATGTGAAGATAAGTATTTGGCCAGTTTCTGTCCATCTGGATCTTGTACATAATTTGTTCATTCTGAAAAATTGCACATTTTAAAAAACAACAAAAACACACTTCTCCCACTTCTTAAAATAATGATTAAAAATCATAGAAGCAGAAGATTTAAAAAAATATTTTTCCTCTCAAAAGTGGGTGAGGATTACCCCCCACCCTCACTCTTGTTGAGCCAAAAATAACATAACAGATAACAGCACAGAAAATGAAATCAGCGAACCGAGTTCAGATTCTGGCTGGAACAGCTTGCGTTTACGTCACACTAATGTCGTTGGGAAAGGCATGAATCCAAGCGCTGGATATTAAACGACCTTGTATCACATTTTAAAAGTGAGGATGCACAGTAAATACCATCTTTTACTTGATCGTCAGTGAGGTTACTTGGTACAGTTGTAGTATAGTTACACAGCCAAAAGATAGTAGCTACAAATCAGACTACTAATGACTGGTCAAAGTACCAGTAAATGTCAGCCACTCCTTCACCATGGCCAAATGATTACTAATGACAGTAAATGGTAGTGGTGACACTAACAATACTGATAGCCTAGGTAAGGATGTCAACTTAACTTCTACTTGGACTGTTAATACTTAAAACAGAGGTTCCCAAACTGGGCGCCGCGGTTAGTTCCGCAGGACATTCAAAAATTGAATGAACGTAAATTGCAATTGTTCCGTATTTTCTGACTTAGGCGCCGTGATTTGAAAACGTTTAGGAACCACTGGCTTGAAACATTCATTTTCATTCACACTGCTGGCCTTGGTGGGAAGTATTACAGCATGTCTCGTTACGAAGGACTAAGGAAGATGCAAAGCTAAAGCTTTATTGTAAAGGAAGTGAGACTAAATCGAAAACAACGTTTCAGCAACAAGCACCGGGCCTTATTTGAAATAAGACAACCACCCATCCACCAAATGAGCGAGCGAGTGAAGACTATCGCTTTACAAGTTGACCTATACACACCACCATACTGAGCGGCTGTGCTTTCTCTCTCCTCTGTCTGTCGGAGTACATGACACCCCAACTAGAAAATACTGTGCATACCAACATACCATAAGCCATGAGGTCATAAGAAAATAACAAACCCTAACACTAAACCACATTGGCACTTCATTACAGTTACATACTTGTTTGTGTCGTTCAATACGCCGTCAGTGTCATAATAACACTTGAACAGTTCTAAATGTTTTCATAAATTTAAATTACGGTTCGTTATGGTAAGATAAAAACAAAGATACTGTGCAATGCAATGCAATCAGTTCAGTGGATATTTAGTTATTTTTGCTTATACGGGTTTTAAAAAACGGTTAGCTATAAAATGGCTACAACCAGTTTACCTTTAGCAATAAAAATGGCTATTTCCGGTTTTAAACGCAGATAAAGGCAAACAAAAAAAAAAAAATTTTATTTTTCACAACATTTTTGAAATAAAATTAAATTCATTTATATATATAATAAATTATATATAATTATCAAATCGTTTTGTAAAAAAAAAAAATCTTACCATACCCCCTCCCCACGCAATATGTTGCCACTAAATTTTCAGTCAGAACCATACCCCCCCACACACACACACACACTTTTTTGTTCTATGATTGAAAATAAAATGAATTGTTTTTTCGTTATGCAACGATCGTTTGTGTAATTGTTTCGCCTCGCGTCTTAAAATTAAATCTTTTGTAATAAAAAAAAAACTATGTCATAACCCTACCCCACCGGAAATAGCCATTGTTATTGCTAAAGTTAAACGGAAGTAACCATTTTATAGCTAACACTTTTTTAAACCAGTATAACCAAAAATAATCGACCGATTTCGTTACCTTTATTTCAAATAACGCGCAAGCTTTAAATCTGTGTTGTAACACGGACTTCTGCAGTAACGGGTAACATTTCACAACCAGTTATCAACATCATAAATAATGATGATAACAGTTTTAAAAGGTAATTCCAGAAATTCGATTCGGAACAAGTTGACAAAAATAATCGAGCGCTTGAGAAGTTGTCAAGTGAGTCAGAAGTTCCTGCTACCAGAACAAAATAATCAGAGGGAGTAAAAAAAAATATTAACCAAACCATTGAAGAAAGTTGGCGAGTAGTTGATTGTAGCAGGACTCATGACTAGAGAAAGTGAAAAGAGGAACTTGCTATGGCTGCATTAGGCTTCCTTTGACATTACAGAACTGAAGCCAACAACTTGTCAGATGTGTCCGTGAGGCTCGGATAGTAAAGTACTTTAATACTAAACTTGTAGTAGCATGGTAGTAACAGGCTGACATTATTTTAAATAAATCTTTATCAGGAATTTTTTTTTTTTTTTGCCTTGATTAAAAGTATTGTTTATTGTCGAGAGAAATTAATTTTTATATTTTCTGTTACACCGCTGACAAAAATGCATTTTAAGAACAGCATAATAGCAGAATCAAAAAGGGTGTGAATTGTCCGATCTAATTCTCCATTATTGAAGAGAGAAATGAAAAATGTTAGTGGGTTGGAGGGGGATTCGTTGAAACGAAAAAAGTTTCACTACTAAAAGTTCGAGAAACTTCTTTTACATTGTCCAACTAAGGGGCGGGGGTGACAAACGCCATTTAGATAAGTAGAAGGTGTGTCAAATTTTCGCAAATGCGATCGGATAACACTAAACTATAACCATCCAGCAAATTAAGACTAAATGGTGTTCAAGTCGAGAAATCAAAGAGAAAAATAAAAAGGTAGGGGGAATCTACTCCAATAATGAACAGTGTCATTTTCTTGGTTCGCTGTCCGTAACACTTGACTCTTCCACTCAAGGGTAACATTTGCCTACTCACCATTTTAAACTATGCACTCTATTTTTTCATAAAAAAAGAATTAAACAAATGAAGAAAAACAAAATATCTCAATCCAAACTTAGTGATTTTTTTCTCACTGGGATTAACGTGTAGATCATATAAAAAGAAAAATACACCAGGACGCACGTTGTATAGCAATGATCAGCAAGCTAATCTTGCTGGCCGTTGTTAGTGGGTTCAATCTTCATCGGATCTCACTATTGATGGTCCGATACCAAAATATGCTAAAGTTGACAAATCATATAAAAAAAACCAAAAAAACAGATCAGGACGCACGTCATATAGCAATGATCAGAAGCTAGTCTTGCTGGCTGTTGGATCTCCCAGTATAGATGATCGAATACCAAATCATAAGTTAATATACTTATATATGAACAGTGACTTTTGTTTTTCTGTCCATAACACTGGACTCTTCCACCTAGGGGTAACATTTTGAAACATATGGACTCTTTAACTGAAAAAAATGGTTTCATAGTAATCCAAATATATCCTTGAAGTTTTTTCACAGGTAGTAACTAGTAAAAACATCTACCCAGGCAAGTTATGGCAGATTTTACAATCACAAGACTGGCTGACAGTGAGGAGCCCCAAATATTTTACAGTTTGCACCAGGTTAGGGCCCACAATCTTTAACTGTTTGACAAACAAAACTCTCACAGTATGTAAACATAGGCTTCAAGTCATACTGGGATTTTACAAGCATAAAGACAACAGAAACATTAGAAGTTAGTTCCAAGACCCAAAACAACTGGTTAAAAAAAATTCAGTTTCATTGACATTCACTGTAAAAAAAATAAATGGAAAAGTGAAATACAGTTAACAGGTTAGGACAGGTTTATAAACATAGCTGGCTGACTAAGTTGTGTAGTGAGAAAGATTACTAGAGAACAATATCAACTTTTGAGGCGAGTCAGCAAGGAACACCGACATTGTCATTTAGGTGCAACAATTCTCAGGTGTTACAATTCAATAAATAAAAGAGGATTCATATCGCAGGTAGTTGCCAGTTATCCACTTAATGAACAACAAGAGAAAAAAGTTAGCTTTGAAAAAGATTAGTTTCCAACCTTAAGCTGAGTAAAAATCCCAGTCTTGTCAAGGAGGTGTGGGTGGCCTAACAGTTAATGGCATGAAGAATGGAATTGGCAAACCAAGTTCTTCCACAAATCATGGGGGGGAAAAAAAAAAAAAAAAAAAAAAAAAAAAAAAGCTAATTTTGTACCCCCCCCCCTCAGATTTTAATGAAAAACAGATTTCAATTTTGGAGGTTTGAGCAAAAACTCTTTTTGCTCAAACCTCCAAAATTGAAATCCGTTTTTCAAAATTCCAATTGGGCTACGAACCTCTCAAAATTTCAACATTTTGGTGAACTAACCTATGTTTACAAGTATATAACTCCGATCCTAATTAAAGTAGAGTGTTGGGGTTGGCACCATTGGATAGAGAACATTCGGCACTACAATAGTACTTCAATGCAGTTTGTCCTAGGATGTCTATAAAAAGAGTTGTAATTTAAAAATTTAGGGGGTCAGTTTCATAGAAATGTTGCAAAACATGATCCACAGCCAATCACAACCCAGAAAATCTTTTTCTCATAAACTGCCCCCAGGTGTTTTTGGCTCCTCATGGGTGAATAAGCCAGCTGAACATTACCCATTTTTACAAGTTTTCCCACTAAAAAAAATGTAATTATAAAAGGGTTATAATTAATACTTCAACTCAATTAAGTTTTCCTTTATTTTGTTCAAAATATTCTATATATATTTCATAATAGAAAAGGGATTGTTCACCCAAAGGGCGCCACATTAATGGGTACTAATATTCTTATTATAGTTACAGGGTATAAACTAGGCTAATGTTCCATTCACTCAACGGTCTAATATGGAGCGAAAAATAAAACCCTTTGATAAAATATTTTTTTAATACAATCAAACAATGGAAATCCTTTATTGACTCAAAATGAAATTTAAGAAAATTGCATATTAAAAAAATTCAACTAGTTTGACAAATTTAAGAGTAGCTACATCTAGACATTACATGATGCTATGATACAGTCAATGTTTCAAGGATCACATTAACATCTTCAGTATCAACAACTCAACATAGATCCTTGAGTGTTATCATTACTGGAATTTGTACTTGAACTGCTTGAATAATCTTTAAGTTGCATTTTTGAGGCCTCAGGTAGGTACTTTCAATTTCAAATAGCAATTTGTGCAAATATATTTACTTTCAGAGTCCAAAGTATGCTGAATATCAGCTTTAGCTTTGAGCTCTTCAGGAAGTATCCTTAGGCTTGTTGTAATAATCTTTTTATGTACTAGAAATACTTTTTAGTACTCCTCCTAATTAAATATCTGAAAATACATAACATTATGTTATTAAAAGGTATATTGAATACATAATTGGCAATAAAGATTGAAAGTATATAAGGTATAGTGAGTATATATCATACATGCATATATTTCATATTAGGTAGGTTAGATACAGTAATGATGTAATAAGGATACTTATATGCAGAAGCAGCGTGTGGGACCCAGAGACCAGCAGGGAGGGGGTGCAATTTGTCCTGGCGTTTAAACCATTAACCTTTGTGAGGGGCTCAAATGTAACAATTTGCAGGGGGGTGCAGTCGGACCTAGTGGCTACATTTATGATTTTATTGTATATTTTAAACAAGATAAAGGGAAAACTTTCTTAGGTTGATGACGGCTTGACTATAGCCCTTTTATGATCTTTTTTGGGGGGTGGGGTCAGGAAAACTTGTAAAAAAAAATGGTAATGTTCAGCCTGCTTATTCACCCATAAGGAGCAAAAAACACAAAACTGCAATAGTTACATATGATAGAGGATACCCCCGGGCGGGGGGCTGGGGGGGTATGAGAAAAAGATTTTTTGGATTGTGATTGGTCCCCCAACCACCCTTAAATTACTATAACCTTTTTTAAGAACAAACTGCATTAAAGTACTATTATAGTGCTGTGTATTCTCTATCCAATGGTGCAACCACCAGGGTTCTATCTTAATTAGGATCAGAGTTATGAACTTATAAACATAGGGTAGTTCACCAAAATGTCGAAATTTGAGGAGGTCATAGCCCCTCCCCCAATTGGAATTTGGAAAAACGGATTTCATTTTTGGAGGTTTGAGCAAAACCTCACTTGACATGCCAATTTTCATTAAAATCTGAGGTGGGGTGTGGTTACATGTCTTTTATGATTTGTCAGAGAATACACCAGTCATTTCCCTCTTGATATTCTATTTATCCTACAACAATGTGTTAATGCTAGTTGGTAGTTTGATGTCATTTAAACAAACTAAATGTTCAACATTAAGTGAAGCTTGGAAAATGCCAGTTGGGAAGTGGCCAATGAAAAACTATTCATTATGGGCGGATAAACCTTACTTGCATCCTCTCAGATATTACATGTCATATTTAATGAGATTAGAATTATGGAGTTGTAACAAGCTCCTAATGACAAAGACCCAACATGTTTCATTCCTTTCTTCCAGTGCATTCATTTTTTTAAAAATATATCATCCCATGTTCAAAATTTAAACATTTTTCTGCACAGAATATGAGCATTTTTATGTATGTATTGTCAGTAGCATTGCATGTTTGACTGATAGTGACACTGGAAATCAATAAATTTATGTCTCAACTACCATGAAATTAAGTAAACACTCATCAATTGTTGGATTATTTGTTTAATGAATGTATGTCAAAGCAGGTAAACTACAGAAAATGATTAAGATATCAAAGAAATATTTAACAACTTTCCATGGTGTTTAAAGAAACATTCATGGTGTAAATATCCAATGGCACTGCTGATTACATATATCTATTACTGCTGTGGGCACATAATGACATCACCTATTTGCAGCAAAAACACAAATTTACATAAATATGATGTAATTATGCTAAAAAAAAAATTGAAAATAATAAAGATTTTACACAAGCCAAATATTTTGTCCAGTTAGAAGAAATACTTGAACTTTAATATTTAATTTTTGTAATTACCTGTACTAGTAAAATTTGCAGTGTGAATATACATCTTTTTATTATGGGAATTAATAAAAAGTATCCAATCTTGGAGGAGAATAGAAGTGGTTTCCCTTATCCTGGGAGCAATATGCCACCAGCTCTCAATAATGAGCCAAGGCAGGCTGATGAATTTTAAAAGAAATAACATACTTCAAAAGCTCTCATTTACCTGTAACAGTACAGAACACTTTGAAACAAACATTGCTTTTAAGAATAAAGAAAACGGTATATAAACATTCATAGGAATAGCCTTTAAATGTGATCACAATTCACACACACGCAATGACAACCTAACCATACTATTTAACTGAATTTCTACATTTAGCCATTTGCAGAAATGCATGTAACAATGTCTTTTAGAATGTTCAGGAGAAGCAGCAAAACAAAGGACCTGTACTTGTTACATGTAATAAAGAGTTAAGCCATCATTAACACTTTATATGGAGAACAAAACAGTTTATATCTTTATATAATCAGAGTTAATGAACAGAGACTGGCCTTTTGTTGCATTTTACAATTCTATAATGGATATTTTTTATCTTCCTCTAATTGAGAGTATCAAAGTATTAGGTTGTTTTACACAAGATTTTGTGTTTTCTTTCTGCTAAAAATGAAAGATTTACTAATGTAATTGCATTTTTTGCTGATTCAATGTAAATAGAGATATAATTTGTTATTATTGGAGGTTTTTGACCCCTTAACAGCAATGGCGTCTACCCCAAAAGACTAATTTTCAAGTACAAATTCGGACATAATGCTGCTCAATCTGCTGATAACGTCAACAAAGCATCTGGAGTGAATACTATTACAGGGCAAACTGTTCAGCGTTGGTTCAATAGGTTCAGGTCTGGAAATATGCATACCAATAATAAACTTTGAGGGAGGCCGAAACCTGTTCTTAACCTGAATGATGGGAATTTCAGTCATTGCAGTTCTATGGCTAACTCAAATGAAATCTCCTTTTTATTGTGATTTACGGCAACTCAGTAATATCTGAGTCATGGCTTTTATCTTGCAATTGATAACTTCAATGGACAAGGACATATGGCTAACTTATTCTTCACCATCTGCTGCAGTTAATGGGTTAATTATGAAGAATTATTAGCAGAATCAACCAACAACCCACAAACAATGTTTTTGAGCACTTTCTGGTGACTTTAGGACTTCAACAGTGACTATATCATGTCATCTCAAGGCAACAGGAAAGGTTAAAAAAAGTTGTAAAAATGGGTCCTACATGAACTGAATGAAATTCTCCATGATAGTGTCAGATCCCACATCTCTCAGCTGATTGTGTCTAAGCTTAGAGAATTGGGATACAAAGTTTTGCAGCATCCTCCATATTCACCTGATATTTCTCCTACAGCATCAAGCATTTTGAACTTTATATCCGTAATAAAAGGTTTAATAATAGGGAAGCCAAAACTGATGCTTTAACTGAATGTGCCCACTAAGCCTAAAGAATTTCATAGAGATGGCATATTATTGTAAGATGGTCATTGCTTCAAATGTGATATTTTGATTAAATATTTATCTTTTTTTTTATATCATCCTTCATCTTATTATAAAAAAAAACATTTCATATGTAACAACCTAACAATTTGTATACACCAACTCTAAGGCCTTTTTACAAAGTTATAAATCTTGAACTTGCAAAATGTGATATCTTTTCAAATAAATTAACACACAATTATTAAATAAACTCCATTTTCTATGATTAAGGCTTGGAGATTTCTGGCAGTGCCAACTATAGCTCACCATTTTCTTTCTAAATTCCAGTAAGAATTCAATTGTAAAATAATGCTAATAAAAAAAAATATCAACATAAGTGTGAAGTGAGACATCTTTTGCATTCACTCCTACTTTAATCTCAGAGAAAAAAGCTTTTTTTCATACAGTACATTCATAAATTTGGTCTTCTTAGAATACGAAAATGAACATTCTTTACAGCAGTGTAATTTGTCTTAGCTTTTCAAGATAGACAACCTAATATATAACCAAATTACTTATATTGACAAATACTGAGATTTGTTTTGACATTTAGTTCTTTATCTTACTGCAAGTAGTCTGCCAAAATAGCAAATTATAGATAGATTTACAAAGGAAAAAAAAAAGTACAACTTAAAGCAATTTTTTTTCACCTAATGATACTGATTGCAAATTAGAAGTAATTGATTAATCTCAAATTCAATTGTAGACATGACCTTTAGGAGCCAACCCAATAAGAGGACACCATATCTCTAACATGAACTGAATCATAAAAATACTATATTGTCAGCAGTGATGGAAACGGGTTTTGGGAATTAAGTATATGGTAAGGCTTGGTTTTGGGAAGTAGGTATACAGTAATGTCTCCATCAGTAGACATTGAACATACAAAAAAAAAAACCCCTGGAAATTGAGAAGTAGGTATATGCTGTACCCCTGTGTACCCTCTCCCATTTCCATCCCCAATTGTCAGTCTCAGTTATTCTAATAACTATAATGCTAAATTATACAAAGATTTATAAATTCAGTATGATACAGAGATCCTAATACAAAGTGGAGCACAGCCAACATTTCAAATACCAAACTCCAACACCCATTTTATTCACTGACAATTTCTTATTTTTTTTATTCATTTAGTTCTGACTGGACACACAGTAAGCCATTACTGACCCAATTTCTAGCAATAATAGTTTTATTTTTACACTACATGAGCATTACAAATGCTATAAGATTAATTACTAAGATACTGTGCCTTGATTTAGAACTAAATATTAGTATCCTTAGATATGCATATGCAATATCATACTACTGGATTATTACTCAGCTTTAACCATCAGAACATTACAAGAACAGTAGATTTATTGCAGTTCATTCTCAAAATTAATTTTAATAGTAATTTTAATATGGTACTTTAAAAAAAAGAAAAAAGAAAAAAAGAAAAGAGAAATAAAATAAATGTATGGGATTTTAAAAATCAGAGATGAAGCCTTTTTCTTTTTTTTTTTTAACTCCAGCATTTCAAGCATATGAGTCAAAATTATAATTCTCAGTAATACTAAAAAGCTTTCAGATTGAAAAAAAAAAAATAAAACAAACTTGTAAACAGTTTAATTTTGAACTACAGTTGCAAATAGCCCAAAACAATAAAATAAGATCATAAAAAGGCAGATATAGAATCAATAAATGAAATTTTCTATCAAACAGAGCCTATACAAACTATTGAGTTTCGTTTATTTGTTTGTTTATTTGAAATGTTTCTACAAGGCTGAAAGGGGGGGGGGAGGGTAGTTGACATTCAAACCATATGTTTATCTAAGTTTACAAGTACAAAATTAAACAGTCGGAAAATATTTTTATTTGAAATCAGAGATGTACCTTTATATATGAAGATATGCTAAAAGTTGAGGAAGGAAGAAAATTGTATAAGACTAAGAGACAACCAAAAATAATACAGAAATAGGTCTGGTTAGTCACTCAATAGAAACAGTCATGTGACCAACATCTTTTGGCAGCATGCCATGTTGGGGGTGATCAATTAAAAAATTGGAAAATGAGGTGATCAATGAATAAATTACTTCTCTTACCCTTTGTTGGGTGGTGATCACTAAAAAAGTGAACACTGACAGACAAACTAATGGACCAATTTAACATAAACTTACATTGTAAACTGCCGCCCCCCCCCCCCCCCCCATTTATGGGGGGAATTTTAAATAAATAAACGTTTTTCTCTAGATATGAGTAAATGTTTAAATTTTCAGCACTCTAGCCCTATTGGTGTGGGCGATACATAGTCAGCCAGCCAGACCAACTTGAAAACTGAAGAAACCTATGTTGATGTTGACAGCTTTGGTTGACGGTTTCTAATATTAAAAGAAAAAAAAAAGTAAAAAATATAAAATTTTGCATGTTTGCCAAAGTGATGGTTAGACAGCTAGTTTTACAGGCCATTATGAGTACAATCATCACATTATTGTGGCCTTGTGCCAAACTAAGCTAAGCTTAGTAAATAACTTAAAACAATGGTTAGTCAGCCAGTTTTATATACCGATTCTAGCATAATGAGTTTGATCTTCAAGTGTACCACTATAGCAGCCTTGTGCCAGACTAGACTTTGCTGGCCTGCCTCATCATAGCTGAAAAGTTATATACATCTCACTGGTTTCAGAAGTTAGTGTTCAAGCCCCGGGTAAAGCAAGAATTTCAAATAGATTTTTTAAGCAGGCAAACCCTCCCCATTTGGAAGACTGGCATAATACAATCTTCCTCACCCCATTTAGTTTTGCACCATACAAAGCCAAGCTTAGCAAATACCAAGAATATATCAAATCTGGTTAAGTATCAGACTCCCACATTCTTATGAGGTATTTTTCTAACCTTATGAAATACTAAAATTGTGAAACAGACCTGCATTTCCACCATTCAATAAAAAAAAAGAAATTGGCCATACAATGAAAAGTTAAAAAGAAATATCCTTGCAAGATTTAAGATGTAACATTATAAATTTAAATATTTCCATTAATTCAGCAAACATGGACTTAAATTTAAATTGTGCAAGAATGATAAATTAAAAAGTCAATCATTAAAGTATTTTGTCAGCCTAGCAACTTCTCATTTTTCATATGGTTAATTTTAGGCTGGGTGATCTAAAATTAACTCCATTAAAATCTCTTGATTTAAACTGAAGATAGGAAACCTGATTACAGCAACGTTGCTTTTCAGTCAGACACAGTCTAATACCATCTTAAGATCATAATTGCTAACAGTGAAGAATTCCATTACCTCCTGAAAAGTAGTTTTGCTACAGAGTATGAGAGAAGTAATCCAAACAGGAAAAAATATGAGCAATTAAATTCATCGAAAAAATGAAAGGATGTAATTCCTCAAAAATGTTGATAATTATATTTGTTGAGTAAATTCAATGATTAAAATTTATCAAATCAAGATTCTACACAGCTCTAAAATTGATCAAATCAAGATTATGCTGACTAAGCCATCTTTGGCACAAGGTCAGATACATGGAGCATCCAGTGAGGATCAAACTCACTAGGAAGAGCTTGCTAGATTAGAATGCTAACCATTGCTCTACAGGGTTACATTCACGAGGTTATCAGTGAAGACAAGCACATTTATAAATGCAATATGGCAAATGCTCCTTTACACTGGTCATATACAACTACCACCACCACCTGGAAAAAAAAAGATGCTAATGTACAACTACTTATTTTAACTATTTATACTATTTTTAATAGTAAAATTTACGTGAGGGCATAAAAATCGGACAAAAATGAATCCCCATCTACAAAAATAACAACTCAAACTTAAGAGTATATTGACCTTTACATTTTAAGAGACTAACAGTTTTAAGAGGGTGACTTGTTTCACCTTGATATTTCCTATGATAACTGAATGGGAAGTTGTACATGCAGTTCTTTGGGTTTTTTTCCAATTAGTGGTTGGATTCTAGTTAGGTAATTCTCCAACCCTTTTCAGATATGCACGCAGCATTGACAAACTGACTGTAGCGTTTGAGTTTTACTTTCTCAAGTTTGCCCATTTAGTAGTAGATTTCAGTATTGTGTAAGCTGTTGAGTAGTTATTGTAATAATGACCCAACAGCTGAAATGAAGGTTTCTGCTCACAAGACTCTTGAAGGTTAGCTGATGTGGCATTAACTTATGAAGGCTGAAGGACTGACCAGTTGAAATCTAAGTACAATTGAAGAAATCCGTGTGTATGGACCACGATTACTAGACAACTGGCCATTGTATGAAGTTGACATTCGCCAGATATATTAGTAAGCAGAGAAAGCAGTGCAGTGTAAGTTTGAAGTTTTTGGGGTCAGCGGTTCTCGAGAAATCTAATAAAAATAAATAAAAGATTACAGATCTTTCTTCATAGTTTCTATAAATTATCTCACTCAATTTCAACTCTTTAGAATCTAGTTTGAGAATGAAGAATTCCATTCTCAAATTCCATTCTCAAATTAAGATTTTACACTAATATAAATAAATATTTTAGGTTTTTTTTTTAATGAGGTCCTGAAACTTTATGATAAAAACGAAACTAAAATTAATTTCAGCACTAAATCTGAAATCGGTTAGATGACCAAATAGCTAAACTTAAATTTAGCAACAAACAAGTGGCTCTGAAGGCGGAGCAAGCTAAATTCTCAAATACAGGGGATGCCCCTGTATTTGAGAATTTAGCTTGCTCCGCTATATTAAAAAAATTTTTTTATTTAAATCTAGCAAAACTGGTGCCATATTTGGAATCAACGCCTCAAAGTTACCAAAATCGCTCTAATATCATAGGCAATAAAATTAGCATTGACCAGTGTAACAGATTCCAAATTTATTCCTTTATAGAGATGATCAGCACATTAAAATCATGTATTTTTGTTCCAGAGTTTCCTTAAAGGGAAGTGCCAACAAAATTCTATAAAATTACTTTGTAAATTATAATAATTTGTCCCTGGCAACACATACACTGATAAAACACGCCTGGTTGCTGCAGAGTCAAACTCCACCCCTACTTCAACTGAAGAGGATTACTACAACTTTTGTATACATAATAAATAAATTTGTAAATATATATAAGACTAAGAGAGCCACCTAGCAATCACTAGGTCGTTATTTCGAATCAGAGTAGGGAAATGTTAATTTTATACATTGTTTGGTTTAACGTGATGGCACAAACAGTGAAGAATTTACTCCTCTAAATTTGGTGAGGATTGTTGTTGCTACGTGGGGAAAATAAAGTCAACTCCAACTTGGACTGGAGTTAGACAAAAGTGGTACCACAAAATGGTACCAACTTGGACTGGAGTTAGACAAAAGTGGTACCAAAAAAAAAAAAAAAAAAAATTTAAAAATCTTCGACTTGTTCTCTAGATGTCCTGGCGAGTGATCACGTAGTTCCGTCTGTCCATTTTTATTCTCCATTATTTTGCATGGGCAATTTATTATAATTCACTTCTGGCTTGCTAGGCCCATCGAAGCTTCAGAGCCCCTGTTAAGCATACATTTCGGGAACATACTGTCGTTTACCAGCATCTGGGTTGGACTTCTCTGGTTTGGATTCAGAGTTGTTTGTCTCCTAGACTGGTTGCC
>VCCN01006703.1:6444171-6471863 GCA_006491835.1 Architeuthis dux | reverse complement strand
TTATCCTGAACCAAAACTCGGTTATAATTACCTTTAGCGTCTTAAATTCTTATTAATCCTCCACTGTCAAGGGAGGTAATTTTCTAGTATCTAAGGGAAGTAATCTTCAATTTAAAACAAACAAATTGAATTTAAATTAGATTAAATTATGGTTTAGGGTTTGTTTGGTTTAGGATTAGGGTTAGTCGTTCCAATAGATTATTGATTTAAATTCGTTCCAATAAATTATTAACATTTTAAAAATTTTATTCGTTCCAATAAATTATTAAAATTTTTTGTTTGTTCTAATAAAATAACATTGGGTGGGTGAGGATGTGAAACTTTACAATTGGGAACAACAAGTTTAATTTTTTCGTTTTTGGAAAGAAACTTTTATTGTAATTGTTATTACCTCCATTGATAGTTGAGAAATAAACGAATTTAAGACATTAAAAGTTATGAATACACCAAACCCCTTCTTTAGATAGGATTTTAACACAAATTATACATTCATTTTGAGAATCTGTACATTAGGGGTACAGATGCCAGTGTTCCTCATGACTTACTTCGTTTTGGTCCGGTTCTAGAAAACAATTTACAAAGCAATTTTGTTTACCAGATGTTTTTCTTCATCGGATTAAAAAGACAGACATGTATCTATGCTTTTATGGTTTTATTAGCAGTTTTTATTTAACCTTAAAAAGTCTACGTATGTTGTACTAATCCAACATTTAAAAAACAAGAACGTTAAGTTCAACGATGAGCTCACCTCGCGAAGAGGCTGGCTTTCAAAGAAAGTCCTTACCTTTTTTCTTTAACTTTCATAGTGAAATGTTCCAGCAATAAGAATGGTACACCCAATTGACCCAAAAGTCTGACCTAGATTTCAAATCAATGAAACTTGAAACAGTCTAAAAATTCGCAAATCTTTCTTCACTCCATGAGAAAAGAAAAGAGGAAGGAGAAGAGGCTGGCTTTCAAAGAGAAGGAATAGAAGAAGAGGAGGAACCGTGTGTGATTGAGTTTCCCAATAAAAAATGATTTCTGATTTCAAAGGGATTCTAAACGAAGTAGTAGGAGTAGCAGAAGGAGGTGAAGGAAGAGGAAGATGAGGATAGTTCACCCAAAGGTCTGGACCAAATTTCACATCAATCCCACATGATACAGCTGAGAAAATTGATATTTAACATATTAGGGACCAACAGACCGATCTACAGACCAACCAACCGAAAAGTGTCTTATAGAGATACACGGACGCATTTTTTAAAAAATCCAAAATTAAATGCGTCAAGCAGTACAATTATGTAACTTCATTTTGTAAATTCATTTTAATTTGTTTTAAATGTTATTACCCGTGCCAATGAAGTTGGAGAGGTATATGTATTCAGTTGTGTCCGCCTTTCTGCCCGTCTTTCTGTCTGTCCACAAGATATTGCCAAATATGGATGCGTGGACTTAATAGTTGATACACAGAACCACCTAATCTAAACATCCACACCCTACCAGCTCTAAACCACACACAGAACTTTCAGCCAAAAACTAGGTCACCTGCCCTCCTTCCTCACCAGGAACAGAAAAACTTAATATCATTCTTCACTTCATTCCAGCTATCCTAACATGAATAGTTGCACTTTTCTGCAGTGTCCAAACTTCTTCTGATGAATCATCGCACAGCAGCGAAATGCATAAAGGCTTATCTTCATGATAATAAATATGTTTGAGATGTAACACGCTTTTCTCAATCTTTCATTTCCACATTATCAAATTACATCTACCAAATGGATTTCAATGAAATTTTGTGGAAGGGTGTGCAATGGGGTAAGGAAGAAGTGGTTACATTTTGGGGTGGATCCAGGAAATTCTTTTGATTGAGAGATATCTTTCAGTTTTCTTTTACATATGCTCATTTCTGTCCACATGATATCTCCAAAAATTCTCAATGAATTTCCATGAAACTTTGTAGAGGAGTGGCCAATGGACCACGGAGGAAGTAATTAAATTTGGGGCGGATTCATGCACAATTACTTCCCCTGACAATGGTGTTGGCAGAGGTATGCACTCTCTGAGTGCTTTCTAGTTCATCAAATTTATCAGTTTTGCAGACAAAAACGAGTAAAAAAAATTAGAGCATTAATTAATTTAAATAAAGTTATTTTTTTAATTTTCAAGAGTGAGAGTAACAATATTTATTGGGTCATACAACATAAAACACTTTTTTTTTTAAAACGCAGCGTTGATTACACCATGCAATGCGATTTTTGTTCCGGGGTAGTGAGCATAATTTTCTAATTGCTTATGTGCAGAAAATTGCTATTATTATCCCTCAAACTTTGTGATCAGGACAGTGATATTTTGAAATTGACCTATTCCCAATTGTATAATACAATGGGTGAATTTCCGTATTTTCATTCACATTTTTAAAAAATCACATTCAGAAAAACAGCAACAATCTACATCAACATGTATGAATCAAGGAATGGATACATTTGTATCCAACAGAATATGATATTTATAAAGACAATATTAACAAATAATGTTATGCAAAAGTGATCACAAAAGATTTATGGTTGTACTGTAATTCACTTTCACAAACCAGACCCCAAAATATAATCCCCCATCGTGTTCTCGTTATATGTTCCTTGGTAGCTGAGTTCAAAGTCCAGTATATCCTGGTGGAAGCGCTCACCTCGCTCCTCAGAATACAATCCTTTGTTCTCCTTGAATTTATCAAGATGTGTGTCAAGGATATGGACTTTGAGGGACAGCCTTGCAGCCTATTTTACCTTAGTTCTTCACAATAATCTCAACCAGCTCCACATAGTTTTCGACCTTGTAATTGCCTTGGAAGCCCCGAACCACTGTGACAAAACTGTACCAAGCTCCTGTCTACTTCATAGTGAAATTCTTGGGGAATTCCTTGCACTCCAGGATCTTCTTTATCCGTGGTCCAATGAAGACACCGGCTTTGACCTTTGCATCAGAGAGTACACTGCTAAGATATGCGAGGCCCAGGGCCGTGCAGTGCTGGCAATAGGCCCAGATGAGAAAAGTAGGACCCCCTCCCTATTTCAAACTGCTCATCAAGTATTTGTGTAATCAGTGCTAAATACATATGACTTATATATGGGTTGAGTATACATGTACATGTAGTATATATGATGTACTGTAATTACAAATATATTATGATGACATAGATGCTTCTTTGAAAAGCAATTTGTTGAGAATGTGAGTTGTTCTTAACGGTTTGTTTAGAAAATGAATTTCTTGGCGAAATATTTCTTTGTAGAAATTTAATAGGCTGAAGTCACCATTGTAATGAAGGGTTATTTGTGTGAAATTAAATGATAATCTGACGATAGAAATAATGTAATGTTTGTAGTGTCTTTTGAATAGTAAACATGTATATATTTAGATACTTTGTTTTAGTTTTGATAATGCTTTAGTCAAATATAACAGTAGAATACATGAAAGAGAAATACAAGCAAGACAGAAATAAAAACAATATACATATTTAATTATATACAAAAGAGATGTCAATGAGAAGACATGAATGCATGTTAGTTGCAGAACAAAAATGATGTAACATATTTTAAGGCAATGTTAATAGTGATAAAGCTAGTGTAAAAAAGAATACTGAAAGTAGAGATTAATATTAAAACATTACAATGTTCAGATAAAGTAATTAGCTTAAGCAAAGATATTTTACATCTACGTTATGTGTAGATGGGCAGACACAAAATAGTGCATGTTGAGATCGTCTACGTTCTTGAATTTATATGGAACGATGTACCGAGCAGAGACGCTCAAACATATTTTGATCAAAATGAATTTGATTCTGTTTCTTTCTAATTTTTTCTAAATACACTGTCAGTTTCCTATTTCAAAACTTGGTGGAAATTATATAAAATCTTAATGTTGATCAATTCAGACATGGTAAAACGTTGTTTACAAGCTATTTCTATCTGTTAGTGTTAGACTGTTACAAATATTCCCCTTGCCAGACAAATCTTTGGTATAGAAATAGAAATTGCAGAAAAATGCAAGGTTTGAAAAGTTGTACAATATATTTGAAAAATGGAGTAATCAAAAATATGCAAAAAAGTGTGTAATGACATTTTCAAGACATGCATTTATAATCTTTATAATGAAAACAGTGTCTGGAAAGTGTGTAATGACATTTTCAAGACACGCAATTATATTTTTTACGATAAAAAATGTGTCTGGAAAGTGTGTAATGACATTTATAAGACACGCATTTATATTTTTTACAATGAAAAACGTGTCTGGAAAGTGTGTAATGCAGGGGCGGATTGGGATCCTAAAATGACCTGGGCAAACATCTAAAATTGGTCCATTGTCAAATTAAAGTAACTGGAAGCCCTGGGCTAGGACCAGGTTTCTCAAAGTAGGGGTCGCTTAAAGATTTTGTAGGGTTGCAGAAAAAATTTAAATGGCCAAATGCTTTTCGGAAAGGCCAGATTAGTAAAATTTGGTCATTAAATGGCATCCCTGTGAAGTACGTGATTAAATCAGCTGGGGGTGTATGGGGCTGCTGTGAGCCCACCAGGATGTTTTGATTTTTGTTTTTTGGCCCTTGCAAACACTTGGAAATAGCATTTTCAGCACTAAATTTTGATACAAAACATACACAAGACATCATTGCATCCTTGTATTTTTTACCTAATAAATTATATTACCTTTCGGGAGCTATTTTTATTTTAATAATTTCTGATGCAATGATTATTTATTTTTGCTACGTTTTAACGGGTATTGACTAGTTAGTCAAAATAAATTATACTGAACTTGAACTTTGGACGCTATTCTTTGTTAAATTTCTGATACAAGACTTATCAAATCAAAAGGACCAACTTTTTAATTTTTTTTTGTTCTTCAAATTAAGAATTATTATTGGTCACACATGTTGAATTATATTATGACAATACAATAATATTTTTTCGCTATGTTATCGTTGGCTGTATAATTTCAGATTTTTTGTGGCTTTTTTTTCAATGGGATTGTTGTCTAAGCAAGCTTGTTCGACTTTATCAAAATTTAAATAAAAAATGAATGCAAATTGTGATCAGATACACATACACAGGCCACAAACATACACACATGCATACACATACCACATACACACGCACATACAAACATACTAGCTACACACATAACACATCAACACATGTCTCTATTGCTCATACATACACTTGAGCTCACATGCCACACACATACCACAGACACATTTCAGTTCTGACATGTCATTTTTCAACACCCATACACTTACGCTCACATGCCACATACACACACTTATACCATGTACACGCATGTATGCAAGTGTATGTTTGTGGCATGTATGTGTGTGTGTGTATTTTGTATCACTTTTGTTTGTCATCTCTTCGTTGACAATGCGCTGACAGGCTGCCATACGCATGTTCGTTTGCAACATATGTATCTACAGTTATCAGAAAGTGATCATCCAGTGAAGTGTTATGAATTCTTTTTTTTAAAATTCTTTTTATTTGTCTGGGCAATATTGTTATATCATTTAAAATTCATGTATATATCTGACACTTCCTCATTCCCTTAAGTCTACCATTCAAAAAAATATGAGCAAGATATTTGGAGTAGGCCCCCATAAAATCGTAGGCCCAGGCCAAATGCCCCCCCCCCCAATATTTTGGCATGCCTATCGGAGATCAAGACAAATTCTGGGCACTTCATTTCACCTGCACTATAACAATGTCAAGATATTGCTTGATGCCTTGAAGTATGATGAGTGCAGCTGGCAAGTCATCGAGGACTTCAAAATGGTGGCATTCCTGATGGATTTCCCAAGCTTCCTTGCTATCTTTGCCTTTGGGACAGCAAGGACACTTTGGCACACTACCAATTCAATGTTGGGATGAACAACGTCACGTGGGAGCCACTAGTTGACCCGCAGAAATTAGGCAAGTTTGCAGTTTTCAAGTACCTTCCAAAAGCTGTCTGAGACAAAATAGGTAAATTACAAAATATCAATGTTCTGATCACAAAAGCAAAGTTTGAAGGGAATAATAGCTATTTTCAATTTTTATTTTTAGACATAATCAGGAAATAACATTTATTGACCAGGAACAAAAAAAAAAAAAAGGTTTTAAAAAGTTGCCTAGTGTTATCGCTTAATATTGAGTATCTTCTTTATACTTATATTTGTGAAAGTTTGTGACTACATTCTTCTTGATACTATTGTTCAGACTGAGATCCTCATCTTGGTTGTCATTTCCACAACGTTTCGGCCGATGTACCCTCCGGCCTTCTTCAGGTGTCAAGTTTTGTCGGTCACTTACCGGAACTATTGAACTGAACCCTTTATTTGATCCACGGGGGTATACTGTCCTCATTCCACTATCCATGTCCTAGAAATTATTTCGTGGTTATTTTTCAGTTGTGGTGCAGAAATAACCACGAAATAATTTCTAGGACATGGATAGTGGAATGAGGACAGTATACCCCCGTGGATCAAATAAAGGGTTCAGTTCAATAGTTCCGGTAAGTGACCGACAAAACTTGACACCTGAAGAAGGCCGGAGGGTACATCGGCCGAAACGTTGTGGAAATGACAACCAAGATGAGGATCTCAGTCCGAACAATAGTATCAATAATACTAACACCTCATCTCAGAAATACCGAATACATTCTTCTTCTCCTCCCAAACAGTGCATCGCAGCAGGAGCTAATGATTCAATGTACCCCTAAAATGTGCAGGATTAGAAAGTAGAAAAAGAATAGGAGTGATTTATAACATTTTAAAGGTTTTTGAGGATGGAGGTCCTATTAACCATATAACTATAATGCTGAACTAGAGCCCCTGTTTGTGACAACCAAGTAGAAAATTCCATGATGTCATAATTATGTTGTATTAGAACATTTATTCTGACCACATTTATTCTTTGAAAGATTTCTTTTACATGACTTCATATTCTAACAACATTATTTTTTGTAAATCATTTTTCCAGAACACAATATTTTAGGTCGAGGGTTCTATTAACAATGTAACTATACTGCTGAACCCTTTACTTTCTTTTTCCAAAACACAAGACTTGGGAATTGGCGGTTGTGTAGCTTATATGGAGGGAACTTTTTCTTTTTTCTTTTTAGGGGTCAAAATCAAGAGGGAACTTTTATTTTTCACTTTTAGTGGTCAAAATGGATGGGAAGATTTTTTTCCCCAATTTTAGGGGTCAAAATCAAGGGGTAGATTTTATTCACTTTTAGCGGATAAAATTATTTTCACTTTTAAGGGTTAAATATCAAGGGAAAACTTTTTGAGTTTTAAGGATCAAAATCGATGGGGAACATTTTTAGGGGTCAACATCGGGGTGGGGGAACTTTTTTTTCTCCTTTAGGGGTCAAAATCAAGGGGGAACATCTTTTCACTTTTAGTGATCAAAAATGAAGGGGAACTTTTTTTTCACTTTTAGAGGTCAAAAGCAAGTGTGAACTTTTCTCCCTTTCAGGGTTCAAAAGCGAATGGAACATTGTTTTCCTTTTAAGGCGTCTAAAGCAACAGGAAACAGGGTTGTTATATTTGCAGTTATTTTTCCCCCAGGCAATGCTGGGTATTATTGCTAATCATCAATAAAACTTTATTGTTAACGTTGTGTAGTCTTCGCTTATAGAATTGCCCATGATGAAACCATGTTACTGTGAGTGCTGATCAACTGTTATGGCGAACATTGAAATACTGTTTCTTACAAATGTATTGTATGATTTAATTTGGCCTGTTGAGTAGAATTTAAAGGATTTTACGACCTTTGTAGATTTTAAAACAACTGTATTGGTTGTAGTGTATGATGGGTAAGTGTAAGGCTCACTAAAAACTAAAATTGCCATTGTTAAGCCAGTAAGCTTGATCCTGATCAAGATCAAGTTATGTCTAATTCCAATAGCATGTGAGTGACGGTGGCAAGACACATTATTGGCCTGTACAGCAGCTTTGTTATAAAAGAGATAAAAAAATAGTCTGTTTGCAATTAAATTCCAACACTAAAATTTTGATATTAATTCTTTCTTTTAACTAGAAAAAAAAACTTGTGGTCAACTTGAATGCTGCATGGATCAAATAGGTATTTTATATGAGAACGAGAAAGAAAAAGAAAAGAAACTAATAATTTCTAATTGAAGTTTGTCTACTTACTACCAGCATGAAAAACATTAAATGTATACAATGAATTTATTTGCATAATTAAATTTGTAAATGGGTTTTTGTCTCTACATCATAAGCTTTTTGATAAATAGGAGTCTCTTCCTAACATTTGTTTGTTTGTTTGTTTGTGGGATTCCATTCTCTTGAGACTCTCCTTTTTGGGGGCAATCTTGTAGTTTAGGGTCCTAAAAAAAATAGTTTTATTTCTTTTTTAAACTAACAAATTTTCAAAGTTACTAAGATATTTTCTCCTGGAAAAATAAAAAGGATTTTTTGTGCTTTCAATCCAACCTTCTTTTTCTATTTTTTTTATTATGCTAAGATGACAATTACTGATTGACTATAAAATTTAAAGTCTAATAATCGCTATAAAAGCCAAAACCTGTTTTACGAAGAATAGTTGAATTGAAAGCACAAAAAATACTTTTCCACCGTAATGGGCATCTCCATTCAAATTTTGCCATCTCCATTCAAATTCCTTGAAGTAGGTATCAAGCAAATTTCCACTGCTTCCATTCATGCACTTGAATTTTTTTTCTTGGCATAGGCCCAAAAAGAGTTTGTGTATGAACACTGGTGCCTGGCTCTAGAAAATGATGTGAATGATTGGATGGTCATATGTCCATAACTCTGTGATAAAAGAAAACACCAGAAGTGTAGCTGAGGAGGAGGTGGGTTATATATAACATGTATAAACACCCACCTCTGGGATTCCCTATACTCCAACCCATATCTGCATAAATGTATCTATGATTTGAGGATCTTTTTTTTCATATAATAGCAGCTGCACTCAACCTGCTAAACACATCTATGATGTGTAACTAATACAAATTACATCCCAATCCATGCAAATCCATTGTCACAACTTGGGTAAAATTATTTGCAAGAGAAAAGCCAACAACTAGCTTTTGGTTTTGGTTTTCTAAATTTATGACATGCGACACAATCTGAGCATACATTCCTTGCAAGTAATTCAATATCTGGAATACATGTGCCAGCACTTTTTAACAAAGCCAATAATCTGTCATAGGATGCATGCCCAAATTGTTTGTGTAGTTTTAAAACCAGATCCTTTTTCTTATCAGAAGATAATTTGCTATCAATGATCAGAATCTCTTCATTACTACAATCATTCTGATCCAAAAAGCTACTATTATCTCTAATATTTATGCAATAATGTCCTGTTGATATGAAATGCATGTCAATTCTTTGTCCAAACATGATGACATTGTTATTATTCAAATCCAAGATTGTTTTCACCCGTTTCAGGGATGTTTTGCTCAGTGATAGTTGAATCTCACAATCAATCACTGCTGTTTTAATAAAACAGTTTACAGAGTCAATTCTGGTTGGAAACCTAATATTTTGATAAGAATAAACAGTGACACCGCCCCCAAATTTGAATGGTGTATCACATACAACCATTGATAACGGCGGCCATCAGTACCATTGCAAGTCATGAAGGCAGACTCCTCTTTTTTTAAAAATCCAGATAAGGATTGAACAAAACTCAAAATCCAGTTTGAACCACACACAGTTTTAGAGCATGCAGTGTCTATGACAGCCGCATTATATGCCTCTACTACAAACACAGACTGAGGAGACAAAACCTGATGATGCCATTAGTATGATGTTAACAGTTTCTGCTTTTGACGTTTCACACTGATCTTCTGTCATGTGAATATTACAAGGTTTGTCTGGGCAATCTTTGATCCAGTGATGTTTAGAATCACAGAATCTACATCTTGTTATAAATCCATTAAAAGACGGATTTGCTTTTCCTGAAAACCTGGTACCATTGTTTGACTTAGTAGCCCGAGCTTGAGGGAACCATCTCCATTGATAACGGCGGTCATCAGTACCACTGCTAGTCATGAAGGCAGACTCCTCTTTAATATTGAATGACATGTCACAATTTACACTTTTGTCCCAAAAATTTGATTATGGGCCGCTTTCATAGTATTAAATTTTAAATCATTACATACTGTCAAAGCCAACTAATGATCACTTTGAGTAATACTGGCATTATCTAGGAGTTTGAATGCCAATACTGCATAGGGAACTACCATCTTGTACTTTTTGTATTGATTGTATTTTTGTTCAAATACAATCACATAGTCATACGGTCTCTCTGGAATTCATCAAATTCAGTGTATAGAGCATAGGACCTATCTATTTTGTTTTTCTCAAAAGGTTTGTCTAGTTCAGTGGTTTCCCAACGTGGGGCGCATGCCCCACATGGGAGCAATTTGATTATAATGGGGGGCAATTTAAAAATGAGATATTAAGAACAAATTTCTCTGAATTTGTTAATATCAATGGGCAGGAAATCCTACCATCGCAAAATAAGTAGTGTATTTAATAATTTCAATGACAATTTGTCTTGGTTTATGAAATAAAGCAAAAAAATCAAAGAAACTTACCAAATGTTTCTACAGCAACAACAGAAAACAACAATCAAAAACAGAAAAAAGAAGATCTCCAGTGCACATGGAAAGAATGTGGGAGGGAGTCTAGTTGTTGGATAATTGGAAGAAGTCGCTAAAAGAGTTTTTATAAAATTTTCCAACTGCTTTTTTTGGAGCCAATCTAAAGGTGATTTCATGTGCTGTTGAGTTCGACTATAACTGTTTAAAGAAGTTTATAAGTCGACTTGACAAGCGAGCCAAGGAGCGTTTTTATATTGAAATGCCAGTTTAAGGTGGCGAGGGAGTTGTTGTTATATTATACTGATCTGTGTTTCTTCTTCTTCTGCGGTTTGCTTTATACCCCGTTGATAACTTTGATTCCGGGCCGGTTCGTGGATCACTTTGAGGCATCGAATTCTGCTTCAGTTAAAATTCTAAACGAGTGGTCACTTTGCTGAATCACTACCAGTGATGGTAGTAATTAAAAAATCAAGGCTTCTTCTTTCTCTCTCTTCCCTCACCCCTCATGGGCAGGGGAACCAAGCCCTCTTTAGGTCCGACCCGTTGCTCCTGAGATTCAGATCTAACCGATTCTAAACTGCTCGCGATTTTAAAGTCACGGCAACCCTTAAAACCACCCTGGGCATAAAATGGAAAGCGTGTGGGTTGTTGGCATGGTTGAAAGGATAAAAGCAAGAAGGATCTTCCTCATGCCAGTTGAGGAGAGGACAAAACCTGTCTTACACGAACTCATCTATAAATATGTTGCTAATGGTAGCAAAATCTATACTGATGGGTGGAAGGTTTATGTTGGTTTGAGTGATGATTTTGAACATTTTGTCAGTTTTAAAGACCCTAAAACCGGTGTACAAACCAATACGATAAGGGAACTGGTTCCCGATAAAAAAAACATGTCCCAAATTGATGGAAAACAACTGATAAAATCTGGCTATCCCTATTTATCGCAATTTCAGTTACTAACCCCAGGCATAAAATGAGTAGTACAAAGAAAATAAAAGTTTGTTAGTATTCAGAAGAATATTTAAAATTTGGTTTCATATCTGCTGTTCATGATGAACGGTCACCTTTTTGTCTATTATGTCAACAATGCTTGACCAACAAATCAATGAAATGAGGTCGTCTCGAAGCACATTTGAAGTGTTCATGTAAATTCAGATTTGAACTATTTTAAATCCCTAAAAGGAGAAGCTTGAAAAAAGATCAACAATAGATTCTTTGTTCTCTGCACGAACTACCATCAACAATCGTACTCTTGAGGCTAGTTATGAAATTTCTTTACTCATAGCTAAATCAAGAAAATATCATACTATTGGGGAGGATTTAATTAAACCAACAATATCAACTTTTCTTAAAACAGTTCTGGAAAAAAATAACAAAGATGTCAAATGCATGCTACTGAGTAATAATACTGTTAGCAACAGAATAGATGAGGTGAGTAAAGATGTTAAAACACAACTTGTTGAAAAGCTGAAATCAAGAAAATTCTCAATACAAATGGATGAATCAACTGTAAGAGACAGTGAGGCTGTATTGTTGCCTATGTAAGATATATTGACAAAGGTGAATTTGCTGAAGAGATGTTATTCTGCGAATCATTAAAAAGCACCACTACTGCCATTGATATATATATAATAGACTAAAAGATTATTTGGATGTAAATCAAATATTAATAGAAAACATCACATCTTGTGCTGCAGATGTTGCTCATGTTATTAATGGGCAAGAAAAATGGCTGCTTAAAATTGATGATGGATGACAACCCAGAAATGTTAGTTGTGCATTTTGTTATTCACAGAGAGAATTTAGTTTCTAAAAAAACTTTCACTTGTTCTAAATGAGATACTGAATCAGTTATAAAATGTATCAATACTATTAAAGCTAATGCCAAATGTGAGCATCTCTTCAAAGAATTTTGTGAAGATAAAGATGCAGATCCTGTAAGACTATTACTTCACACTGAGGTAAGATGGCTGGCAAAGGGGAATTGCCTGAAAAGATTCATGGAACTATTTGATATTCTTAGTGACTTCTTAAGTTGCAAACCTGAAATGAAACGCCTGCTAACAGTCGATGTTAAAGCATTTGGGAGTTATTTAGCCGATATTATTGAAAAACTGAATGTTAAATAAGCAACTGTAAGTAACAAATAAGACTCTTGTTGATGCAAAGGCTAACATATTTGGCTTCATTGCATTTATAGAATTATGTCAAAAGAATGTTGCTGCCAAAGGTTTTGACCGGTTTCATTGGCTAAAAAAATGTGAGGTAACTGGAGCTGCTGTACTTGTCATTGTGGATCATCTGAAAAAATGACCTTTGATTTCAAAGACAGATTTTCTGATTTAAAAGAAATTGATTTTCAATCTTGGGTAACTGACTTGAGTTTTCTTATCTTGAGGTGAGCTTGATTTGTATTTATGATTTATAATAATTAAAAAATTAAATTAAAAAAACCTGTTATGTAAGTTCTTTTTTTTCAGAACATTATTCATTTTTATGTCAAAGGGGGCATTCAAAACATCAGGGTCTATTTCCATGGCCATCTCCCATGGCTTTCCGCAAAGTGAGAGTGCCAATACCAATGCCCTCTTCTTCTTGTCAAGGTCAGTCACGAACTGACACATCTTTACCTCTGTTTTCCAATGTTCATAGGACTTATCATCAAAACTTGGTGGTTTTTTTAATTTATTTCCTTTACGAAAACAAATAGCAAATTACTACAAAAAGATTTTCTTTGTTCGCCACATGCATTTTCATTAAACAGTAACAAAACAATACTTAAGTATTGTTGCGTTTATCAATAATACAAAGGTCTTTAATTGTGGTAGTAGATCGCATGAATACGAACAGATAGCAAAAGTACTTACTTTTGTATTGAAAAAATTTGGTCACTTTTTTACCCAGACATATACAAATCCTTCCTTTACTACCATTGTTCATATCCATAGGCTTCACTCAACTTCTATGCCAATAGTTCACACGTGGAATAAAGAATGACCCTCAACTGTGAAGAGTTCCATTTATATTTCATGATTCAACTTCTGCTATTGTTCTACTTCCGGTCTTTAATAGTATCAGAGTGGTTAACAGGAGTTACGTGTAAAATTGAGGATGAAGACTTCAAAGCGGAGTTTGAAGGCAAGCATTGGAATGGGGACCTCCAGTGTAAGAAGAGTACTTTAAAAGGGGGAGCGAGACTCACTTGAGTATGAGACGGAGGTAGAAAGGTGGATAGATGAGGGCATAGTTGCTGCCTTAGAAGTAGAATGTGGAGACCGGAGTACTGCCATTCAGACAAGGACAAGGTATGCCTGGTTTAGGATTTCAGAATTTTTTAAAAATCCAAAACTGGGCGTATCTTGTCTTTTCAGGGAGTTAAATAGCCAAGTGGCATGTCACACTGGGGGCGAGGCTATGGATGTGTGTGGAGTGGCATTGAAGGAGTAGCGACAGATGACAGGGACATCCACAATCATGGACAGCTTTGTATGGCCTAGAAGCTGTAAAAGTATCAGCTTGTTAATTACAAGGGGAAGATATACTGTCTAACTTGGGTGGCTTTTGGGCTGAACTCAGTGCCAAAGATTAAGGCACCGGTCCTTAAAACGGTCTTAGGAAGGGTGGACAGAGTGAGCAGGACCACTAACTCCTATATAGATGATATCTTGGTGGTCGAGACAGTGATAACAGCAGCAGAGGTCATAGGACATCTTAAAACATATGGGTTAACATCGAAACCGCTGGAACCATTAGAAGGGGGAGCAGCATTGGGGGCTTATATTGATGAAAGACAGGACAGGAACATTGACCTTTCAAAGAGGGAATGCGGTTTCGGAAGTAGAAAATGATAAGAGTAGGTGGGAACTGTTCTTGATATGTGGGAGGCTAGTAGGCCACTACCGTCATTGGATGGCTCCGAAAAGTGTGCAGTTACGGCAAAAGTAGGGCGATGGAGTGAGATGGGAGGATAAGAGCACAATCTCTATGGTGAGAGATATTGTGGAAGAGGTGAAAAAAGAGGACCCAGTAAGAAGGAGCTGGTATGTGCCTAAATTGGAGAGGGGGGTTGTATGGTGTGATGCCAGTAGCATCTCCACAGGTGTTATTTTGGAGATAGGTGATGTTAAGGCAGAAGATGCAGCATGGTTGAGGAAAAAAGAAGACTACAGTCATATTAATGTAGCTGAGTTAGATGCCATGTTGAAGGGCATCAATTTGGCTTTGAGGTGGGGGTTGCGTGAGATAGAAGTCCGGACAAATTCAGCTACTGTAGTTGGATGGGTCAAATCGGTGATTACTACAGGGAAGGGAGTCTGAATGAAGATGCTTATTAAGCGATGTCTAGGAACTCTAAGGGAGCTGATCGCTGAATTTGGCCTGAAGCTTCACATAAAGTTTGTGCCCAGAAAAAAGAATAAGGCAGATGCATTCACCAAGGTAAGGAAAACCTGGTTGCGGATACCGGAAGAATCGCGGAGTGGAGTAGTTGTAGTGTGCTGTTTAGGGGACCTAGAGTTAAGGGAATTGCATGAAATGCATCATATGGGGGTGGACAGGACTCTGTTTCTGGCAAGAAGAGTTAACCCGGATGTCACTAGGGAGGCTGTTCGGAGGGTGGTCAGAAGCTGTGACGATTGACCCCACGCCTGGCGTACATGAGACAGGAGTGGTTAGCCATTGATGTGAAGCACTATCGGAGGGGTTTGTATCTCTCAATGATTGCAGGCCCCGACGAGTGGCTACATGGAGGGAGATCAGGGAAGAGATTGTAGCTGAAATCGCGTGGGTGCTGAATGAAGTATTACTGGAGAGAGTTCCTGTGAAACAGTACCGCGTTCCGTTCAGCCCCTTTTCCAGCAGTCATTCATCAAGCCAACATGTGTCTTTGTTCTCTCTTAAATCAAGAGAGAACACATCTAACTACAGTCAAAACCCAAATTCGTTTTAACCAACACAGCTAAACAAAACACAGTAAACCAGCAAAGACATAACAACAATAACAACTTAATACAAACTAAATTGATTCATAAGTGAAATTCATGATTGGGAACAAGTGGGCTAAAACTCACGAATAAAATTTCATTTACTTTTTCACTGAAAACTTTTGGTTTAATTTTAAATGAATACTTATCAGGATATTCCAAATAATACTTAGAATCAGAATGCACTGAGAAATAAACATAAAATAAAGTTTACACTTGTATCATTACAAGATTACATTTTAAAAAAAAAATAAATGTAATAATTCACATTCATTTGATTTAAAGGTTAAAAAGCCTGAACGCTTAAGCATACCAACCAAGGTTTAGAAATTCTCAGAGGGGAGAAAATTTTCAATTCTAGAAGCTCTAAAACAGCTATTTCAGTGTATTGAAAACCTGAGTTCGGTATTTCTGAGATGAGGTGTTAGTATTACTGATACTATTGTTCGGACTGAGATCCTCATCTTGGTTGTCATTTCCACAACGTTTCGGCCGATGTACTCTCCGGCCTTCTTCAGGTGTCAGGTTTTGTCGGTAACTTACCGGAACTATTGAACTGAACCCTTTATTTGATCCACGGGGGTATACTGTCCTCATTCCACTATCCATGTCCTAGAAATAATTTCTAGGACATGGATAGTGGAATGAGGTCTGCAAAAAGGAGGGAAAAGATTTTTACAGGCATATTTTTTTTAATGTGAGACAGCACTTGGCTTCAAACTGCGGGAGTCTCCCGCGAAATGCGGGTGACTTGGCAGGTCTGCTTAAGGTGGCTTTATATCTTCACATCTTTATTTTAGTTTTTACATTATGATTTCTATTTTAAGTTGCGGAACTATTTCTCCAGCCAATAACGTGGAATATTTTGAAAACTTCTCAGATTAATTAATTTTAGTAAAGTTTTATAATATGAAAGAACGACAGAAAGTCATTTTCGGTTGGTGAAGTTGCTGTAGATAAGGTTAAGAAGAAGAGACTAGCTATGATGTTGAACGTTCCAGCATTCAAATAAGGGAGACAATCTCTGGTTGCGTGCACTGTAGCTGAGCCATGTGCGCTCTACATACATACATACATACCTACACAGACTTACATTCACACTTAATTTACATATATACATGTCAAACGTACGTACTTTAAGTATACAGTTTATGTTTGTATAAATATGAACACACACACGTAGGTTCGTGCGAGAATGAACCCATACAAGACATGCGGGTTTTTTTTTAGTATCTCCTCAGTCCTCAGCGACAACGCCGTGATCCCATGCAATTTTTTTGACCCTGCATGCATTATGGGCGCTCGTGGTTAAAAGTGAGTTAGGTTGTACAGGTATACCTTGATTAGTGCGGTTAATTCGTTCCAACGTTTTCCGTACTACTGCTCAAAACCGCACTGTTTAAAGTCTTATTATAATTTAATAACTTAATTACATTAATTTGTACACCCATACCGTAACCGTACTACATCAAACCCGCACTATTCAAGGTATTGCTGCATTTGACAATGAATGCAGCACTGGATTGATTTTAGTCACATGTTATGTTAATAGTCAAGTCATCTAAGCAATATGCGTCGCCGTAACGTAAGGTTTGTTGATATAGTTTTGATTGTGCTTTGAATGTACAAAAAAGAAAGAAGTGTCTATTCAAATTCCATTGTTTTGCTTACACTTGCTTTTATGCTTTAAAGTAAAAGTAAAAGAAAGTAAAATCACACCAAGTCACTCTCGGGTTCAAAATTAATGGTTGTTAAGTGCATTTAAAACTATCTATTTTAAAAATTAACAGCACTAGACAAGAGTGCAGAGACCACTTTCAACTATTTATTCTTCTTAAACTATATGGCATGCAAGTTATGTCATTTTCTTGGTTTTTCTTTTATTTTGTTTGTTTTCCCCCCTCGCTCCTTTTAAACTATTTAAAACTTGTAAATGTAAACCACATAAGTTCGCTATGATATTCCAACGGAAATCTTTAACACATTTAGTTTCGTTTGTAGGAAAAAAGTCACAGGGAAAAAAAAGTCACAAAACTCATAAATTATTGAAAAGTAGAAAGAATAAAAGCATTATCAAATGGACAGCATATATTACTTATTTAATTAAATTGAATAAAACGAAAACGCTTTCGCAAACTGTTGTTCGATAGGAGGATCACATTTAAAATATTACTTATTTTATTACAACAAATTGAATGTGACTTTTTTTTCTGTGACTTTTAACTCTAAATCTACAAACACACAGATACATGCACAGGTACTTCTATATTCAATTTTAACGTATACATGTAATGTCATAGCATTATGTAATTTGTTGTTGTTATCAATGTGTACGTCGGTGGCCGGAAAAATGGCACGAGTAAACAATTAGAATAAAATGGCACATTTAATTAAAACGCTAATGATCTAAAAAAAAAAACATCACTTGAGTACGAATGAATGAATATAGTCTCAGAGGCTAAGAATTAAGGGTTATGGTTATTCCTGGGTTAGGTGTTCATTGGCGTTTCAATTAAATGTGCCATTTTTCCTAAACAAAATTGTGACTTTTTTCCGATTAACTTAGTTTCTTGTCAGTAACTTAAGTGACCAGTAGTAATAGTCATAAGTCTTATGACAAAGTGGTGTACAATGTCATCATTTAGTGATTTACTACTTAGCCAAATCGTTTAACAACTTCAATTAAAAATAAATAAATAAAAACGAAAACAACCGAAAAGAGACATTTGTCGAATATGACAACTTTGTAAAAAATATTTATTAATAATAAATTGTATTGATGTTCTTCAAAATTGAAAATATTATACGGAAGAAATAAAGATTAAAAGTGGTTTTAATCAGAGTTCACTCACGCAACAAATGTAACCTACTTTAAATAAAAATTATTTAATAATTACATACCTGTTGCATCTGGCGCAAGATACAAGTGAAGTCGTGTGGTCCCTATAAAGAAATGCGGCCTCTCTTCAGAATTGGTAGTATTGCTTTATTTTCGCATGCGAAATCAAGCAATACTACTACCCCTGGCAAAAATTATGGAATCAGCACACTTAGAGGATGTTCACGCAGATTTTTTTTTTACTTCGCAGCAAATAAACAAATCACAGATAAGACACACAACAATTTTTGGTTAAAACCTTGACATTTTGGCATCATGAAATATACCTAAAAAAAAATTAGATTAAATTATTGGCATATTTCTTTTCCAGATTAAGTAGAGGAAAAAAGTATGGAATAACTCAATGCTGAGGAAAAAAATATGGAATCATCTTGAAATTTGCATTTCTAAAACAAATATAAATATGCAAATTAGTCTACAGTTAAAAGAGAGTACTTGGAGACCTTAATGAGTTGTTGGACTGGGCTAATTGAAAGGAAACATGGCTTCAACAAGATAGCTCTTAATTGAAATAATGGAAAGGATTATAAAACTCCTTCGAGAAAGATATCCAACATGGTGTGAGGCAAAAGATGTTGGTTGTTCCCTGGTTGTCAGCTGCGTCTGGGAAAAAATGGGAAGGTTATAAGGGAAAATATACAGGTAGACCCCAGAAGATGTCAAGGCATCAAGATAGAAAACTCAAAGAAATATGCCCTGAAAATAAGAAAATGCACAACAAAACAAATGGGCAGAAACAGGAGTCAGTGTTTGTGACAGAACTGAACGAAATGGAATTTACATACAGAAAAGCCAAACGAAAACCAGCACTAACACCTAAACAAAAGAAAACAAGGTTACAATTGGCTAAAGAGAAGCAATCATGGAGTGTGGATGATTGGATGAAAGCGATATTCAGTGATAAATTATGAATCAGCATTGGCCAAGGCGATGATGCTGCAACTTTTGTCTGGTGCCATTCCAATGAAACGTATAAGGATGACTACCTGAAGAAAAGAAGTAAATTTAAAAACTCATGATATGGGGTTGCATATCAGGTAAAGGGCCAGAAGATATGGCAATCATTACCTCAACAGTCAAATGCACTGGAGCACTTAAAATTTGGGCCATTTTTCTTTCCATCGATAGAAAATAGGCTTGGTGATGATGAAGTCATTTTCCAGGATGATAATGCATCTTGCCACGTGGCAAAGTGTGTTAAAGTTTTTCTTCGGGAAAGGCATATCAACTCAATAATATGGCCAGCAAACAGTCCAGATCTCAATCTGATTGAAAATTTATGGTAGAAATCTTTTAAAAATAGTCCATGAGAAGGCTCCTTCCTACAACCTGTCTGTCAACCGCTATTAGAGAAAGTTGGAACCAGCTTGATGGAGAATATTGTTTTTCATTAGTGAAGTCCATGCCTCAAAGAATACAGGTCATCATAAAAGCCTGAGGAGGAGCAACAAAGTACTCATCATGGTTTTTTTGTTGATGATTCCACAATTATTTCCTCCACTTGATCTGAAAAAAAATATGCCAATAATTTAAATTTAATTTGTTTGAGGTATTTTTCATGAAGCCAAAATGTTAACAAAAATTGTTTGGTTCATATCTGGGATTTGTTTATTTGCTGTGAAGTAAAAAAAAGAAGCTGGGTGAATATCCGCTAAGTGTGCTGATTCCATAGTTTTTGTCAGGGGTAGTACAAGCTCTGTAGAAG
This sequence comes from Architeuthis dux, assembly GCA_006491835.1. Classification (NCBI taxonomy): domain Eukaryota; kingdom Metazoa; phylum Mollusca; class Cephalopoda; order Oegopsida; family Architeuthidae; genus Architeuthis; species Architeuthis dux. The sequence goes on along the minus strand of VCCN01006703.1, from coordinate 6,451,684 downwards.
GGACCGCATTTCTTTTTTAAAATAAAAATTTAGCAAGTAATTCTTTGTACTTTCATTAAGGTTTTGGGGGCAGGCCCACGTAGGCTCTTCAGAGAGTATACTGCAATGACTGGTTAATTTTACTACATTTTTCAGACCATTTGGAACTTGGGAGGGTAATATTACCAAGATAGGTACATTCCTCCATATAACCTTTCAGGGTGTTTCCGTTATAAAAAAAAAAAAGAAAAGAAAAGAAAACTTCAATTTAAATTTAAAAAAGATGGAAAAATTTTAATTTGCAAAAAATCAATAAAAGAAAGATAAACTTATTGTTAACAAACTCCGTTACTGAAGGCGTGTGTGTTTACTTTGTGTAAAAAAATAAACAACAATCTGAAAAGAAAGAGGGGGTGTAACTGTTTGTTTAGTAAATTTTTCTTTTACGATTTTTAAAAGTATTTTGCAAAGGAGAATGAAAGGGACAGGGAAGGGAAAATATGAAGATATTCAGAATTTCTTTTCACGCACACCCATTGGGCCATTATTATCAAAAAATGAATCTTTTAAAAAATGACAGAAAAGAAAGCCACCACCAATCGGAGACAATGAGTGATTGTGTGACAAAAATAAAAATGACAACCACTCCTTCAGCTGGTTGTTTCGGCCGCAGATATTTCGACCGTGGACGTTTCGGGTTCGCTTTGTTTTTAAAGGCGAAAATGACTAATTTTATGTATTTACTTCTGTTTTCCTTTGATGACGTCTCCTATTTCTTTATATTTATGCGCCATTTTAACATCAGGTGTAAAAATTCCACACTCACATAAAATTACTTGAGAAATTTCTTTTTACGGCAGGCCGAGAGTACTAGTTATTACTACTGCTGCAATGACTGAAATGTCAGTCATTCGCAATTAATGGGTTAATTTTATTTGCCTTTTATAAAAAAAATAAAAATAAATAAACAAATTAGCTATACAAAGTTTTAAAAAAAAGATTAAACAAACATACATTCTATAATTATTGTACATTGCATTAGATTTATATATTTATTCTATTTCATTTTAAATTACGTCTAGTTGGTCATTTTCACCTTTAAAAACAAAACGAGGCCGAAACGTCCTCGGTCGAAATATCTGCGACCGAAACGTCCGTTTACCCTTTCAGCTACTAGAAATGTCTAGAAAAATCACTCGTACGCATTGGATGAATCTGATTTGTATATTGAAAAAAAAGGTGAGAAGTGCTTTAGTGTAAAACTTTTTGGTCAGTGCCAATTCCTTCAGTCCATCCAAATAATTTTGTTTGATCATATCGAAATTCCAAGTACTTTCTCTCCATCTCTCTTTTTTTTTGTCATTTGACATGACATATTTTTATTATTATTATAATTATTATTCTAGAAGTTTTTGGATAGAAAAAAAAACTATGGAAAAAAAACTCATGCTTCATCTTGACAAAATTCCTGGTATTAGAGTAAGTGTTGCAGATTTTCTAGAAGAATCAATCTGATTGCTCGGAAAAGGTCACTTTGCCCTAGTTTGAAATGGGAGTTTTTCTTGACACAGTTTAACAAAACGGTAAAATCTTTCAGCATATAGTCCTCTGCTCTATCTCTTAATTCAAATCTCTGGGTCAAAAAATGACGGCAATAATTAAGTAATTTTGCAATTGCCTTATCCTTATAAAATATCAAAAACATTATGTTGCGCATCATTTTCTTGTTTTGTTTACTTCCTGAATATCAAACTAAACTAAAGGTAACATTAAGTAAAGATATAATTTATCAAGTTTGTAACATAAACAGATTCTATTTCTACCAAATTACGTCACTGATGGCGTAAGCGTGACAGACGACAAATGCACATTGCTAATGTGTGGATTGCCAAATTTCTCAAGGAAAAAAAGAAGTTTTGTGAACAAAATATTGATAGCTCAAAGTATTAATATAATGGAAAATACGTTTATTCTCGGGTATTTAACGGGAGTCAGTTTTTTTAGGGGGTGACACAGCATTATTACGAACCATAAGTTTAAGCTAAGCTTCAGTCAGACCACGTGACTATGCTATCAGAATGTGATCCGTTCAAAACTTGGCTTTTTGTGACCTTTCGAAATTTTTCCTTTCTTATTCTATTCGAAAAGATTTTGAAAATGGAAAAATAATTAAAGACAATTACCTTTTGTTTGCGATGTGGTTACTGTTAGTGTTAACAAAGTATTTTTCTTTCTTAGTTTTTTTTTTGTTAACAATTTAAACCACTGAAGTTATGAGTACGACGAGTTATGACAAATATTTGAAGCAGCAATTTATTTACATTTACAACGACAATCCATACTGATTACTACACTACACTGGACTAAATGCCATATGCATGAATTGAATTGCCTGTCGTCCTCGATGCTGGTGTGGTTTAGTTGGTAGTAAGCCTTTTACAAGGATTGAAAAATAAAATCTCTTAATTCCAATATAGTTATTACTTGTATTTTAAAAATGCGATATACAAGTGGTATAAAAATAAACATTAAACAAACACGAAATGTAACTTCTTAAATTTGGAGTTATTTTTTTTTTTTTTAAATACCCCAAAGAAAGAAAGAAATGTGTATCACCAGGAAAACAATTAGATATCACAAATTTAAATATTTAATTATGTCATTTGATTACTAAGAATTTTCAATGTCATTTAAAATTTAAAACGAACACTAACAGCTGAGATTTCTTTCACAGTCCGGGCTTCATTGCTTAATTGAAAAATATGCAATGTCAAGAATGCAGTGCGGATTTAAGTTTTTTTTGTTGTTGAAGAGTACGGGTGAATATAATTAATTGACAATTTGACCAACCAAAAATTCTTTACCCCTTTTTTTTAATGAGGAAAAAAAATAATAACATTCTGGTTAAATGCCATTTGTCTGATACTATTAAATGGGTATCATAGAGTAAGAATCGAGTTATAACTGCGAAGTGCAACTATATGAAATATATTTATGGTGATTCATTTCAATTTATCGTATTACACACGCGCATATGCATACACACGTTACGTTGTGTGTCCGCACGTGTGCGTGTGTGTGTTACCAGATTGATGAAGCTTGTTACGATTCATTTCAGCTAGGAGAGAGAGGAGAGGAGGGAAACTTTGATTTCAGGTTAAGAAAAATAACTGCCCATCCTCCTGTTTATACTCGTAAAATCCGTGATACACAGGTTTGAGGGTAATTAAAAGAAAGAAAGGGTGTTCTGATGAAAAATATGGAAGAATGACATTCATTTTATGGATATCTTTTTCTCTCTCTCTCAGAATGATCTAATTATTGTTAAATTCTTGAATGCCAATCTGTCGCTAACAATTTATTAAAAGTAAACGAATATTCGCAAGTAACATCAGTCGAACACATGACGTGCGCTGACACACGTCTCCATGGAAAATTCACGTATTTGTCGTCGTTAACTTTCAAATTAAAACCACTAGGAAAAAAAGGTAGTATTCATCATACAAAAGAAAGGAAAAATCAGTTGATCAATGAATGTTCCTTTAGTGTGCGTATCTGTGTCTGCGTGTTGAAAGAAAAATAATAAAGAGCACAACCGGCGTTGACATGGTCATTTTCTTCGCTAGATACAGGAGAAAAGCCGGCCAAATATCATGATTATGAAAATTACGTCATATCCGCCCCGGTAAGGACAAATACCAAACCGGGTAGGAAGTGAATGGAACCTAAGTAAATTGATTCACCACTTAGTTATCCTGCACAAGACTTTTCCCTTTTTAGTTTTTAACATATGTTCATTGTTCTAGGGCAGTGGTTCCCAACCATTTCGAGTCATTACCCATTTTTGTCAATAAGATTACTAGTAATCCCCCCCTTCTATTTATTAAGTTGCAACAGAGAATAATTTCAAATAATAACTTTATTTTATGCATAATTAGACAGCTTCATACTAAGAATTAGTTTAATTTTATAATTGTACAGCTGCTGCTGTGTATTTGTTACTCAAAGAAAGCAAGCGAAAATAATTAGGAACACATCATTTGGAATTCCAATTTATTACAAAAGATAAGAATTCTGCTATTGTATTTGATATACACATCGCCTTAAAGGCGACCATCTTTCTCTTTGGGAGGAACCATTTGAATATTAATGACCCTTCTCAAAACAATAGAAAATACATGTATTTATTTATTAGAATGCCCTTGCATATTTCCAGCATAAATTTTCGAAGCTATGTAAAATTTGTTGGCAAGAGAGCTACTTATCAATTACGTGGTCGTGATTTCAAATCATGGTAGGGAAATATTAAATTTATATATCGGTTTGGTTTAACGTGACTGGACAAACAAACAGTGAAGAATTTACTCCCCTAAATTAAGTGAGGATTGTTGTTGTTGTTGTTATGGTAAAAAAAGGCCAGCCGCCGACTTGGATTGAGAGTTGGACAACAACCAAGATGAGAACAATAGTTTGACTAAATCAATGTATATTGGATAATAATGACAATTCCTCATCTAAAAAATCAGTCTGTTGTCATTATTATATATTGATTTATTCAAACTATATTTCTCATCTTTGTTGTTATAGATGTTAGCTAAGCTTAGAATGGCTGCCTCACCATGGAGCAATGGTTAGCAAGCTAGTTTTGCAGACCATTACTACTGTGTAGTGAGTTCAGTTCTCACTAGGTGTTTTACATTGGCCTTATGCTAAAGTTAGAGGTCATGGGTATTTACTAAACCTAAGTTCCATAGTAAACTTTTTCAAGATTTTTGGCATTTCTGTTTGTTGAAGGTCGGCCAGGTCGTGATTGGTCTTCCCGTGTGATTTCACCGTGTTTGAAATGTGAATACCACTGGTACACTTATGTTTTACCTAAAGCGTCTTCCTTAAAAGCTTCTCAAAGCAAAAGAAACAAAACCATGCACACTCTTTATTCTTTTTTATAAGTCATTGCGAAAATCAACAAATGTGTTTGCAAACACCAGTAGAGAAAAAACCGCAGATAACAAATTAGCATATCCAAAACCATGCCATTTGGCAGACTGGCTCAGAATAGTGTCAACTCATGACACCTATTGGCGCAATACAAACCTGTTGCTAAGTGGGGCCTGAGGGGATCCCAGCACCTGCAGAAATCACTTGCCCTCCCCCCCCCCAGTGAATGTGATGTGAATCATTTTTGTGCTAATTTTTACAACATAAACCATTTTTACGGCACATCTTCAGCACTTGAAACTGCTTCAACTTCTTTCATCATACACTTGGCCATTTTTTGTTTTGGCAGGGCGAAAAAGCGCTGAATCAGTCGTGCTTAAACATTTTGGACATTTTTTGACCATTTTTAGTATCTTTTTTGGTGTGTTTTGGCCATTTTTGGCTATTTTTTGCTTTTTGCAACACTTAGCACTTCTACTTTCGCCCCTCCCCAGACTTAATGGATGCCCCCCTACTTGCTGTACCCTGGCGCCGTATTTGAATTCTGTTTTTTTTGGGGTTATAATGTGGGTGTTGGGGTGCAAGAAAGCCAACCATGTTATAACTGAGCCACGATAACTGCAGGGTGAGTATGGGCGATATTCAAGGGTGGGCGATAGATGAAAAACTGCAAATATTGTCTATACATTCCCATATGTAACTATATGACCCAGTTTCCCGTCTCATCGGCGGTCTCAGGGAAATGGGTAGCACAATAGAGGTAATGTAAGGTAAAGCGTTAGATTCTTAAGAGTTTGGAGCCTGGTGATGAAGATCCGGTTTCTTTTGCATGCATCAGCTTAGTGATCTGTGCACGTCTCAAGTCCAGGACTTTATTCCTACAAGTTTTTTTTGACCACCCCCTTGGCAGGATGCAAGTCCACTGAAGGAATACCTCCACCCTAATCACACAGCTTAGAGTGTACTCAATTAGATGCTGAGTGCACAGGGAAATTTGTCCTAATGAAGAGTTTTCCACACTCTTCACTCAGAATCGAACCCAGGACCTTCTGCATTTTGAGGCAGATGCGCTAACCATTACACCATCCGTGCAGACAATAGAGGGTATTACTGTAAAAACAAGTTGCATTGAAAATGTTGATAAGAAAGTTTTGTTCATTGACTATTGAAACAGTTGGTTTGTCGACTTAAGTCAAATATATTTCTAAGTGGGAGTGGGGTAGGGGTTGTGTCATCTGTCATCAATGCTTACGGTTTAGTGCTCAGCTCGAAATATCAGGTTCAAAGGAAAATTCTGTTTTTATTCAGTTTTATGAATGAGTGGGCGATAATATAGGTAAAAATGTTTGGGTCCACCAACCACCTGCCTTAAATTCTGAACCCTGCCACGCCTGTACTAACCCAGGATGTCCCAACTGTACTTCATGTAATGTTGTCTGATATTAGTGCCTTTGTTGCTAGATTCTGTTTTAGCTGTGTTTAGTTGAACACATTTGGTTCATAACTGTATTAGCAGTGTTTAGAAAAAGAAGAGAGATGAACAAAGACATGTGTGTGCAAGGCTATTGCCTGGTGAAGAGAGAGCCTTCCTTGATCTCACTTCTGGCCCACATTTTTGGGACCGGAAACGGAATGGGGGCTGCTGCGGTCTTGCTTCAGCAACTTGATTTATTTTAAGCATAAACATTAATACATACATATATAAACATTGCACTTCACAGTACCACTAAACTTTGTCAGCTGACCTTTAATTGTGTGTCTTTGAATCTGATTGCCACAACCAAACAGATTCAGTTTCCACCTGGTTTTGGAGATTTGCAGTATATTTCCTTTTTTCAGATATTTTGAGATTGAAGTAGCTACAAAACCACCATATCCAATCTTGATAGCAAATATATTACCAGCTATTAGAAACTGTCAGCCAAAACTGTCAACATCAACATAGGTTTCTTCAGTTGGTCTGGCTCGCTACTACCGTGGTCTACAGTAAGATAGCCCACCTGATAGATCCCCCATGGGTGGTTATTTTAGGTCCTTTAGTTTGTTTACGGCAGTGTTCACACTTATTTTTTGAAAATTCAGTCTTTTTTAATGATCACCAGAAAAGGTGAGAGAAGTTACTTATTAATTGATCACACTTTTTTCCAATTTTTTAATTCATCACCCCCAACACGGCATGCTGCCAAAAGATGTTGGTCACATGACGGTTTCTATTGAGTGACTAATCAGACATGTTGTCTTTACATTTGTGTTTCTTCCAACTTTCACTCATAAACCCAGTAGTTGTCATCTTTGAGAGGAGCTGTTACCTTTACAATGCACATGTTTTTTTAATTAACTGACCAGGTAATGATGTCAGGACATTGGTCAGTTAAAACAATATCATTTGGAAATACAAGTCATCTTTTGAAATAATGTGTCCTCATTAATAAAGAATTATATTGTCAAACTCCAGGACAAAATCAGAGTTGACTTTACTTTCCTATGTAACAAGAACAAGAACAATCCTCACCAAAAATAGGAGAGTAAACAGACATGTAAAATCCTCATTCCTCTACCGTGATTTGAACTCATGATCGCTAACCTGGTGTGTTAC
>VCCN01006703.1:6405312-6415797 GCA_006491835.1 Architeuthis dux | reverse complement strand
TGGAATTCAAAAAACGAAAGCTAAAAATCAAAAAATGACCAACATATAAAATAGCTGCTAATTTATGTCTGAGAATTTGTCACAATTACAATGTTCATGATCTGTGGTGTCTTTTAAAAGGAACATCTTTAAGAGTGGTTGAGACATAATAGCCACTTGTTGGTGCCATGAATTCTAGGTAATGACATTAGATAATAGCAAAGAGGATTTATGTAGTTTTGCTTAACTAGGTTAGTACTCAAGATAATAGATAGATCAGTAAGTGAATAAGTTAATCTGCAAGTCAGATGGTGGAGATAGGGAAATGAGACTGGCATGGTTGTGATGATCTTAGTGATGTTTGTGTCACACCCAACAAATAATTGACAACTCATCAATGGCCATTTAAATTAAAACCTTCTGGAATAGAATCTAATAGAAAGAAACACCAAGTGTTAACCTATTAAAACCCATAAGAACTCTGGGTAGGCAAATTGACACAGTCACATGACTGCACCAGGATGTTCATTAGATGTCACTTAGTACACTTCATGAGTTAAAATCAAGGATAAAATATAATATATAAGAGTCTGTGCAGATCAATTAAATTGTATGTGACACCGGTTTCACAGTGGGTTCTTATAGGTTAAAGCAGAAATACTTAATATTGTTATTGCCAGAACTTTGTGCTGAGAGCCTCAAAAGTGATATTAATGAGTTTTCTAAAATTTTATTTCTAATTAGATATTATTGGCATATCAATTTTTGATTGCAAAATCTTTATGAAAAGCTTCAAAGTAATTCAAAAGACTTCTAGCATGATATATAGATTATGTCTTCATGAATAGATAACAGCAGATAATAGATGGATCACTGCAGAGAGAGCTGTTATTAGCTCTTAAATTCATAAATTACTTGAAACCGCTTATAATTGACAGTGGAACTCTTCAAGTGAATAGCATCCAAATAGTGGAACTCTTCTGTGAATTGAATCTAAAAAAAATAAAACAATTCACCAAATGGTCAAATGGAGATCATTTTAATCAGAAATTATTTCCCTAGAAATTGACATTCTATTTTCTTTGTATGAATTTAAAGGTTAATTATTAAAGTATCAGCTAAAACACTGGAAATGGAAATTATTTTTTAGTAGCTATTTATGAAGATGGATCAATAAGTACATAGCCTGACACAGTTATTAGCTGAATTTTGATCTGAAAATTTCACTGTATAATGTCCAATCTATACTATCTATGGAGAAGCATTGGGTTAAGTGCATTCACAAGAAAGAGATTATGTAAAAAAATAAATGTTTCCTGCGTAAAATAAATGCTTTTTTCATCTTTAGGCTATGGACTTATTAATGAACCTACATATATATAAAACCAAAAAGAAGGCTCTAACATGCACTTAGCATTTTCTAGCATTTAATATTTGGAGATTGTAGTTCCTTGATTTGCTTTGTTTTTTTAATTTTATTTTTACAACCTATGTTTTCACTGATTCTAGCTTGTCCCTTTCCTATCACCATTCCTACACCCCTAGGTAATCAATCTAGATCATGACCACTCTCTCAGTATAATCACAGAGATGGGTATCTGTTTTTCTTGTACGAGTTGAGTCAGGTGAGAACCAATTGGAATGTATGTAGATAATAGAGTGTCTAATTAAAGGCCTGTACTGAACTGAACTGCATAGAACAGGTGAAATGCCAAAATTGACAGAACAGTATTACTTCTATTGGGTCAACTTCAAGGTTGTCTTGATCAAATATAGACACACTGAAGACCCATGATATATTAAAAGCCCCCCAAAATAAGATAAAAACATATTTTTGAAATTGTAGCTGTTGATCTTTGCTGAGGTGTGTGATATTTGCTTATAATACCACAACAATTATACAAGGTCTGTGTGAAAGGTATCCAGCCATTTAATATTAATACAAAAATACCCTACCTAGGGCAATGTCATGTCTCCTTCAAAGTACTCCTCTTGGAATCTCACACATGTATCTCAATGTCACTTCCACTTTTTAAAACAGTCTGCAAAGTTCTCTTTCAGAAGCTGTCTCATTATGTTCTCGTTAATCTCATCCATGGTCTAAAATCTCCTCCCTTTCAACAGAAAAAAGCCAGAAGTCACGGGGACTCAAATCTGGACTATGTGGGAGACTAACAAACCTGGGTGATGCGATGTTTTGCCAAAAAAAACCTGCATAAGACGTGAAGAATGGGCAGGCTTAGTCATTGTGAATGCGATGGTCACACAGTACACAAGCTCACTCAATGGTGTCTCACTGCTGACTGAGTTACGCCACAGGAAAGTGTCTGTGCTGTAAGGTCCCCTCTGTTTGGTTGCACAGTGATATCACGGCTGCGCAAACAATTCTCAAGATATTCAAAATGGCTGGATACTTTCTGGACAATGATTTGTTTCCTCATCTTTGTTGTTTTTACCCAGATTACCATATAAGATTGTCCAATGTAGTTTGGTGAAATTAAATTTTAACGTTTTTCTTTTAATGAATAAAATTTAATGATTTGAAAATGTATTAGAATTTCAAAAGATTACTTACATGGACATACCCCCAAAATAATCTGAATATACAACATTAGTTTGGTGTCAGCCTGAAAATTATACTAGAAACTTCTATAATAATAATGATAGGAAGAAGGAGAATATGATGCTGAACAACAATGTGTTACTTGCAACAGTCATAAAAATATAAAGAATTAGTTGATATTAATATCTATGCCATATTAAAAAGCATGGATTTTAAAAAAAACTTATGATTAAAGATGCTATGTTTTAGTCAATTTTGAATTCAAAGCTTTAATTCTTACATTGCACTTAAAGTAACCAGAAGTCTTTGCTACCAGGTAAAAACACTTAGCAAATATATTTAGCCTTGTAATTCATATAACAGTGGTTTTACAACAATAAGCTTGTTTTACATATCTATGGTGGCCCTGTTGGCTGGGGCCCAGAATACACCGATTGCATCCCCTGCAGAGTTGTAAGAACTCCCCAAACAACGACAGGATCCTGGTGGCTGAGTATTTGATGACCCTGGAGATTAAGAGGTTATTAACTGCAACACTCCACTTTGGCCCTTACTTGGGCTAGACGATGGTCGAAGAGGCCTGATCTGACCAATCGACTGTGAAAAATTTTATTTTGAACACAAGGACAGAAGAGTTCCTACCAATTCATAGTTAAAAAAAAACAAACCTTTCACCAAAGTCGCAAAATTCCATTTAAAAAAAAAAGAACCTTTCACCAAAGTCGCAAGACTCTAGTTTAAAAAAAGACCTTTTACAACTACTTAACAATATCCCGACTAAGACCAGTTCTGGCATTAAATGACCTACAAAAAGGTTGACATGCCGCTAAACCCAGCAAACCAAACCAAACATATCTATATCTATTTGACAATTAACTAATATGAGATATACCCTAGCATAGACAGCATAATGAAAACAGTCTTAAATATGGATTAAATAAAGGGTTCAATTTTAAATTCTGAGAACATTACTGAATATGACAGGTATCTGAGGAAGGCCGGAGGGTACAGCAGCCCAAATGTTGTGAATATAAAAACAACCAAGATGAGGACAACGGTTTGAATAAATCAGTGTATAGTGATAAGATAGAAATAAGTAATGAATTAATTGTAGATTTGTTTGAAAAATATAAAACAAATCTTGTCAATAGTATTTTATTATTCCAAAAATTGTATTCCAATGTTGCCATAATGCAAAAAGTTGAATAAAGTCAACAATTTTAAATGTGGGCCCTTCTCGTGACCCGAAACTGGTGAACAACTGTGTTTATGTCATCCCCTGTAAATGTGGTATAATCTATACGGGAGAAACGGGCTGCCCCCTCAAGGTTAGATATGATGAACACAAAGAAGCCATAATCAAGGGCAAGATAGAAAAATCTGCAATGTCTGACAACATCTGGAGAGAGAAAGGCGACCATTTTCCTCTCTGGGAGGAAGTCCAGATTATTGACATAGAACACTGTTGGAGGCAGAGAAAAATCAAAGAGGCAGCTCATATCAACATGTTGACTAAATGCATTAGCCAGACAAGTGCAGAGTTCAACACGATATGGCTTCCACTGTTCAACAGACCCAAACCTGACAAGACAAGGACAAAGAAATACCCGAATCCTGTTATAAGGGTTATCCCCTCTGAAATTAAAAAACTTCTGTTTACCCCATCACACTCCGATATTACACCTGAAGAAGGCTGAAGAATGGATTGGCCGAAACATTGTGTTAACAACACAAACAACAAGAAGGAGTTCAATAGTCCAAAGAACTATTTGAATGTTAATGACCCTTCTCAAAACTACAGAAAATAATTTTAAATTTGTATGCTCAACAGCAATAAGCAGTCACATGTAAGAGAATTACCTGCTATGCTTTTTTGTGGTAACTTGGTGGAATATAGGACTAACTAAATATTTTTTTTAATCCATATGAAAAAGAGAACATTCAAATAATTTTGAAGAAGGTTATATTAATCATTATATTTTTGTTGGATAGTTGAATGATGACTACTCTCATTACTACTGTAATGTTACCTCTTGCCACTTCTATCTGGCTGAAGGCCAGGGTGTATAAATGGTCAGCAGTTGAGTGACGTTAAGTGCTCGATTTAGTGAGTCAAGTCATTGTGATGCACACATAATGGAAGACAGGTGTTACGGTTCAAGTAACCAGAAGTTTTTGTTACAGTATCAATCAGATACAAATGCGCTTACTGGACACAATGGTGTCCAGTCGACACCAAAAACAGTTCATTTCAACCTTTCACATGTACAGTATCGCTCATAAATAAATATACCCCTAACACTAATTTATGGAAATTTAATTTTCTTCTAAACAAAACATAGCAGGATTTTATTATTTCTAGTCGAACATTACACAAGCAAAACAGATATTATGTTTCCCTCCAAAGATGAGTACACCACTATGAAAAAATATTTTTAGCAACATCTTTCAATGCTGTAGAGTTTGTTCATAAATAATACCTGATAATATCCATTTTGATTGTGTAATGTTACACGAGAAATAATAAAATACTACTATGGTTGGTTTAGAAGACAATTAACTTTCTATTAAAAAGTGGTGGGGGTTAATTGTTTATGGGCGATACTGTATATAACAATTATGAAGCTTTTCCCCCAATTTGTTCACTGCATATATTAACTTACATTTCTATATTTTGGATGAAGAATATTGTTCAAAAACTAAAATAAAGCAACTTTGCCCAGATAATACCATTTTCATAAATTCTTCCTAAATATCCTTCCCAGCACTCATACTTCTCCTTCCAGAAATTTATTAAGAAAATGATTATTATTTAATTTTGTCTTCCTCTCTGCTATCAACAACCTATGTAACAAATGTTCTTGTCAAATAAAACATTAACCTAGTATGTGACAAGCCATCTATTATGAAATTTCAAGTTTAGGGACCTCCACCCCCCTACCTGACTTCAGATTTTCCAGAAGCTGGAGAGAATAAAATGAGAGTTGTGATATTTTTTTAAAGTTGGTTCTGCATTTTTAGCCTGTAGGAGTAAAGAGAAATTACAACCACAGTTTACAATGTATTATCCACATTTTAAAAAAAATTAATTTTAACTGTAACTATTCTCCCAGAAGTTACTCACCGAACGTTCTCAACAACCTTGATGCATCTCTGGCAGAAGACATCTCCTAGTGACTCTTCGACCAGATACTCTTGACACATCAAATCAACACAAGAAGTATCACTACCAGGGAACACAACATTGGTCAATAGAGAACACAATCATTGTTCTAGTGATTAAAACAAATGATAATCCAAGTTCTGGTGAGTATGGAGGATGAAGTAAAACTTTCCAGCCTAATTACTTCATTTTCTTCTGAGTGAGGCTTTTCATCGTCATGCTGAAGGTTGACATGCTTTCTGTTCATCAAATCTGTGCATTTCTGTGTGATAGAAACTGCAGTGATAGTTTCTATAGGATTCAGTAACTTATAATGGACAATACCTGTCATGTGCCACCATTTTATTTGTTGCAAATGTTTGAAGATTGTGTTCAATTCTCTGGTGAAAGTTCATGGGGAAGACAAATTCTGTCTTTAGATTTATTTCCAATTTGCTTGAGATATTCATGTATAGTTGAACATGATGCATTGGGCCTTTTGGCTAAATCTCTGGTACCTTGACAAGATGCCTTCAAAAGATTATTATTCAAAGTGGTTGGTCTTTAAGAGTGATGCTTATCAGAAAGTTTATAGTCACCCTTTTAAAACTTGCTAAACCATTGCTGGAATTTTACACACACCGTCAGTGGACATAGTTGAGAGCATAGATATCTTTAATTGTTTGTGTAGCATATCTTCTGTTGTGAAATTCATACATCATGCAATGGCAAACATGAAACTTATTAAAGTCTTTTCCTCCCATGGAGTTAACACCATAAACTATAAATGATATACAGCCTGACAGAAAAGATATTAATACACTGGGCAAATGGTTGGACCCTGGGAGCTGAAAATTAGTCTTTGAAGATAACTTGACTCGAGAATGAACATGGGATAGGTGGCACTGATCTTCGAGGTCACTACAGGTCAATTCAGGGTCAAAACAACTATATCTGGACAAGCTGCAAAAAGGGACATAGGCGTTTATGTATTGTATGTAAATATTTATTTATTTATAAAAAATTTCAGTTGGAGTGCCAGTGGCCAAGCGGTTAGCAGTATGGAAAATGGAATTGGTGAGCTAAGTTCAAAGTTTGCGCTAATGCCTTTGGGAAAGGCATAACTAGGAATAAATGATGCCATTGACATTGAAAAGAGTTCTTTTTAAAAATAATTCACATACAGTAATTATGTAAATATAAGTATTTTGAAAAAGAGGATTTTTTCCCAGAAAATTTGAAATATTGTAAGAATAGAATTTCATTTTAGGTCCTATATTTGTTGATTTATGTTTGTATTTTAAAGGTAAAATAGAACTATTTTCTTAATTGCTTGGGGCAACAATTCTGATAAAATCAACATTCGTGGACCAACTGAACATTGTCATGGGGCAATAGTGGCATAGTGGATCACGGGGCTCAGTGAATTATGATGATTTTCTACAAATGTGAATACACAACAGTATGGTTGCTACTTCATCTTCTCAAGTCACATCGGCCATCTTTTTTTTGTGAAAGACTTGCCTTATTGAGCATTACTGTACAGTGTGCAAGCTGAGCGAGCTAATTTCAAGCCAAAATTAATATTCAGAGATACTCTAATTTTTGTTATAGAACCAGAACTATTCAGAATTTTTTATTGTACTATATGATGTGAAATTAAGATTGTTTTAGAATTATTTCTTGTCCAAACTGCAATCACTGTGCTTGTTCTTTAGTGAGATGTAGGCTTATCTTTCTCAATGGTATGTGTGGGGCTCAGTGAATCAGGCCAAAGTTGATCACTTCTGGGACTGAGCCACTTCAATTCTTTTAATTAAAATTGATCCTGTCAATTCATTTCATGTAGTTTACAAGAAAACTAAAAGAGCATTTTAATTTTACTTTTGTATCATTCATTTTTCTTTTTTTAAATTGATTTTGGGAGTGTGATTGTGGTTTTGCATTAAATGTTTCCTTTAGTGTTTTGCCAATGAATGTTTGAGAGATTTGTTGTAACATCTACAATTCAACAAAACTTTAATAAAAAAAATGTTGTTGGTTTCACTCTGGGACTTCTTTAAATCATTCGATCTAATGTTGATTCACTTTTTCCTGGGGTATGTTAACTAATTTATGTGTTGATATGAGTTATGTCCCCCTTGAGGATTAGCTGTTTGGAGCAAGTCAAGATAGATGGCACTGGGAGTGATTTGCATAACATTTTAGTGCTGGGTTATTGGTACATTAGCTTCTCACTTTAAAGGAATGTCACTTGTATTGTAATACCCAAGGAGTGAAGACCAGGTAGACTGAGTACTGTGAATTTGGACAGAAGTGAAATGCAGTTTTGACATATTGGATTGGATATATTGACAATATATATATATATATATAGTATAAACAACTAAAACTGGCATAAACACTTTAGAAATTACCAAGAACCTTAACATGTTCAGTGCCAAAGGATGTTAATTAACATTTAAATTACTTTACCAATTAAACCTGAAAACAATGTTAATTAACATTCCCCTTTTTTTAAATTTGTGCCTTGTCTTCATTTTGTCCTCCGCACACTTCTTCTAATACCTGTTTTCCAGTGATGCTATTTAGTCTCTGGGGGAAAACCCATTGTTCTATTCTTGGCCTACACACACTTGTGCTAATTTCTACACATTGGCACTGAAGGTGATAAGTGCTGTTAACATCAAACACAATGACAGTTTGAGTTGATTTGACAGTCTAACCTGCTCTTGCATAATTATCATAAATACCTGTCATGGTTTTCTACTTAGAGGAATAAAATGCCTACATTTTGTGTTGGCGGATAAATTTCTAAATATTAAAAATTAATTTCCCCTACTTTCTCTGCTCATCAAAATTTCTTGAATTCCCTGACATCTTTTATAAATTCATATCTGAACATTTGAATAAATGGTCCATTCTGAAGTTTTATCTAGAAACATGTTTTCCTTTCTTGTAGGTAATAGATATATACATCTAAAGTTTTTCAAGTACTGATTGCCTTGATTGGAAATTGGAAATTGGAAATCTTCAAAGACAGTTATTATCAACAAACCAGAAAAAAAAACTTCACTGACCTATCAAGCTTAGACACATTTAATTGAAAGGAGTAGAATATGAACTGTCATGGAGCATTTCATCCATTACATGTGGGACCCATTTTTCCAAATTCTTTACCTATTCCATTGCCTTGAAATGATGTGATATGATTGTTGTGGAAGTCCTAATATCTACAGAAAGTGCTTGTATCGTTGTTCATGGGTCGCCGGCCACTACTGTCAATAATTATTCATCATTAAGAACAGGTTAGGGCCTCCCTTGAGGTTTATTATTGGTATCCATATTTTCAGACATAAACCTATTGAACCAACGCTGAACAGTTTGCACTGTAGTAGTGCTCATTCCAAATGCTTTGTTGACATTATCAGCAGCTTGAGCAGCATTATGTCTTAATTTGAAATCATAACTGGAAATTAGTCTAACTTCTTGGGTAGACACCATTGCTGCTTTTTTTCCTAATCTTCCACTTGAACTCAAGGTGTCGTGAGGAGGTGGAGACGACAGTCACTTTATTTCATCTGTTTTTTATTCTCCTTTATTTTACTTGAGCAGTTTATTATAATCCACTTCTGGCTTGCTAGGTCTGTTGCCAGCCTTTCATAATGCTGGTCGAGGGATTAGACTTTCCTGGTTTGAATTCAGTTGTCTGTCTCCTAGACTAGTTGCCAACAAAGGCTGAAGAGCCCAGTCTACACTGCTATTTACCCATAGCTGGGAGTAGGAGAGATGGATTTATGCCTTTCCCAAGGGCATTAGTGTGAAGTGAATGCAAAGTATCTCAGCTGGAGTTTTCTGTGCTACTAACCATTAAGCCACCCAAACCTATCCATTGCTGTTAAGGCCTCAAAAACCTCCAATAATAACAAATTATATTTCTAAGTAAATAGAGCCTAAGTTCATGAATTAGGATGTGGGTGGAAAACCTATAATGTGACCTAACCGCTTTCGCCTGGGCGCAAAAGGAAGTGACTTGGGTGGGAGAATATGCACGAGGTGACCTAGGGAGTACATGGCGAACGTTGATTACCGGAGAACAGACCCATCAGCAGAAAAGGTCAAAGAACTGGTGTTGAGTTGGAATATTTTGAACGGCCGAGAATATTCGTCAGTAGCAGCCAGGATTCAGAGGGAACCGGTCATGCTTGGCCACTAGCTGGGAATAAAACAGCAGTGTTCGAATGCTACTCCCGTAGGGGTTTGGTTTCCCCCCTACGTGTAGATAAAAACCATAAGCAGGTTGTTATGGAGAAAAGAATAAAGCCTGAGTTGCCTTCATCCACCCAAAGGGAATTGGAATCAAACGACATAAGTGGTTCTCATACTTCTTGTTTTGTTGACTCTTTGAAAATGGACACTTTTGTTGTTTTTCTTGAACAGTGCTACATTTCGGTTGTATCCAAGTGTGTATCTATACGTATATGAATATGTATTCCCCATAACTCTCCGCTGCTTTGTCTATCCTTTTGATTGTACAGTTTGTTATATTTGCATTTGGTCAACACACCCACACACATTAACACACTGAACCATTCTGTCAGTGTTTTCTCCTCTTTCTCTTTGTTTGGCCAGATTGATTTTCCATGAACGATATACATCCAAATACCCCTAAGTGCTCATGCCATTACATAAGAATTCTAACACTATCTTGAGAATAAAAATAATCTGCTATTTAAACTTTAATCAACTTTAATTTCACATTCAACATGACAAAAGATTGCACTGGAATATATTATCAAAT
>VCCN01006703.1:6387311-6400967 GCA_006491835.1 Architeuthis dux | reverse complement strand
AAAATACAGACAAATAGTGGTATGGGAAGTTGGGTGGGACAGATTTTCCCCCCACCATTTCTATTTGTCCCCAAATTACTATATAAATATATGTTTCAGATCTTATAAGAGATCAGTTCTGAAGTAAAGGAAGTAAATTATTAAAGCTACCAGTTCTGGAGTGTGTTAATCAAGATTAAAAATATGTTTCAACTAAACTATAATGTACAACTTCAATTACCTAACTCAGAGTAAAGATACAACATCCGGCAGAATTTGACAAGTGCAAACTCACTCACATTTACAACAGCAACTATTAATTATGAAGAAATAGGCTGATATATGGATAGATGGATAGACAAAAGCATAGATTTTCTTTGATGTGTGAAGATAGACTGATTAGTTGATTTTTATCAAGCCAGACTCAGAATACTACAGCTACGCACTCTACAATACAGAAGATTGAGAAGTGACCTGATACACATCTACAAAATGACACACCACATGGTAGAAATGGATGCAGACACTCACTGTAAGATGTGCATTCAGAGCAAACTCATGCTACAGAGAACACTAAGAACAACTAACAGAGGTCACTGCCACAAATACCAGATACAGCATCACCTTGGTATTAGAGACAGATTCTTGACATCAAGATCCCTTTCATACTGGAACTCCCTTTCAGACAAAATCAGTAAACTCTGTTTCTGTTAACATGTTCAAAAACAACCTAACAAAAGAAACTAGCTTACCACACAAATGCAAACATTTCTAAAATACTCACACCTTAAATGCCAACCCCTATTACATCTCTTAGATGTATCTTCAGTTGGTACTCTTTATGATAACTTTATATTAATTGATGAATGGAGATACCATGTGAGGGTTGCAGATTTTGCATGAACATGGCTGTACTAAATGCTTGGGCATGGGGAAGATTAAATAGTGCTCTTCTTCTATGGGCTTTTTGGAAACTGATCTTTATCTGGACTTAAACACTAATTGCTGGTTTCAGAGGCAGACTCATTATCTAAGTGGTCACCAAAAGATTGTTAGTTAGATAGGTAGATAAGCAGATAAAGAGACAGGGACAGACTTAATACCTTGAATGTGAAATCTCTCAAGATAAATAGAAATAGTATCCTGTAATTGGTGTGACCTAAAGAATGTACTTTAGGACCTTCAGTTGTAGTCAGAGAATTCTCTGGAGAAAGATTTAGTTATTTCTTTTAGATATGTGTCCACCAATAGACATGTTTAATCACTTGAAATCACACCCATACTGAACAAGGCTGAATGGAACAAGGTTGACCCACATTGATTGGGTAGACGAGTGTTAACTGATGAGACATCTTAGATACGGTATAGGCCTTTCATTAGCACCTGTTCGTCTCTGTGTTAAGGGACTACAAAGAGGTGGGCTAATTGAAATCAGATAATTATGGTCATTAGCAAGTATCACCTCTAATTATAAGTAACAACAACAGTAAAAAGAGGATAGAAATAGCACCTGTCTACTAAAAGGTGGGCGTTTAAAGAGTGAAGATGTAACAAATTTGATCACTGGGATGTATTTAGAAGGAGGTGAAAAAACCAGGAGAACTGGTGCAAAAGATGGAGACAAAAAAGGCCACACAATATCGCCGAAAGTACTGAATGGATTTCAATGAAATTTTGTGGAAGGGTGGACAATGGGGTAAGAAAGGGGTGGTAAGATTTTGGGGCAGATCCAGGAATTCTTTTTGATTGAGAGATATTTTTCCATTTGTTTTCCTTACATTAATGTATGTGCTCCTGACTGTTCACATGATATCTCCAAAAGTTCTCAATGACTTTCAATGAAATTCTGCGGAGAGGTGGTCAATAGACCACAGAAGAACTGATTAAAACTGATTTGGAGCAGATACATGCACAATTTCCTCCCCAGTTATATGTCCAAATTGCATAATATAGCAAGAATTTCATGTCTGTCCACACAATATCTCCAAAAGTTCTTAATGAATTTCTATGACATTTTGAGGAAGGGTGTATAATTGGCTATAGAAGAACTGATTAAACTTTTGAGTGGATCCTTGCACAATTACCTCCCCTACGTCGTAGTTATATGTCCAAACCACATAATATTGCCAAATTCTTTTTCCTGTCCACAAGATATCTCCAAAAGTTATCAATGAATTTCAATCAGATTTTGTGGAAGGATGCACAGTAGGCCAAAGAAGAACTGATTAAATTTTGTATCCATCCACAAGTACCTCCCCTACGTCGTAGTTATCTGTCCAAACCATATAATTTTGCCAAAACTTTATGGCTGTCCACACGATATCTCCAAAAGTTCTCAATTAATTTCTATGTAATTTTGTGGAAGGGTGGACAATAGGCTACAGAGGAAGTGATTAAATTTATGGCCGGATCCATGTGCAATTACCTCTCTCACATCCTAATTATATGTGTACACAACATAATATCACCAAAGGTTAATGTCTGTCCACACAATATCTTCTAAAGTTTTCTATGTATTTCTATGAAATTTTGTGGAAGAGCTACAGAAGGAGTGATTAAATTTTTGGGCGGATCAATGCACAATTACTTCCCTTGACAATGGCGCTGGCAGAGCTATGCATTCTCTGAGTGCTTTCTAGTCAATTGTGTTTTTTAATTCATTGGTTCCTCTTTAATCTGACAAACTTGGGACCTTATCATTGCTGGAAAACAGAATTTTTTCTGATAGTGTGGAAAATAGAATAGATTTTTAATATAAATTATATAATATAAATTAGTGGTTCTCAACGTGGGTGTTTGCGACTGCTTGGGGGCATTGGTTTGTTTCAAGGGGGCGTTTAGGTGACTAAGGACCTTAAGGGGGAATTTGAACTTCTAGAGGGGGCGTTGTGGTGATGCCATAAATATCTATGATTCTGACTTACAAATGGCTGTTGTTTGTTACAAACTGCATTAGGCAGTTATTAAATGCTTACTTCACCAACTATTTCTTCTACACCAGTAAGTAACTGGAAACATTTTCCTTAATAAAAACCTTTGAACTGAATGTTGATGTTCTTCTTTATAATGACAAGCTACCACATGTCTCTAAAGAATCTGTGTTGAGTACTTAAAACTACAGGGAGGCGTTGACATGTCGATAGGTGTCATAGGAGGTGTTGACATGTTACTAGGTATCATAGGGGGCGTTGACATGTCAGTAGGTATCATAGGAGGTGTTGACATGTAGCTAGGTGGTTGGCTGAAAAAGGTTGAGAAACACTGATACAAATCATTATAATAAATGAAAATTATTTGTGTTTATGCTTTTTAATTGGTTGTATTAAAAATAATTTATGAGATTCAGAAAAAATTGATAAAAAATGTCTAATTTTAAGCTAAATAAACATTGAAAGTTGTCAGATTTGGACTATACAGCACCAGATTAGAATGGTACAACCTGTACTATGCTTTTAAAAAACAAAACAAAAAAAAAAAAAAAAAAAAAAAAAAAAAAAAAAAAAAAAAAAAAAAAAAAAATCGATATTTCAGCAGGTTCATTTTCTGGCTTTTTTTTCATGTGAATGTATTAAATGCAGTCTTGTTGTTGGTCTTGTTCTGTTTATAGTTTGGTCCATGGGTTAAGCCCTGTTCATGACAACAGGACGTAGTCCATAGACTGGACGCATTCATTTGAAAAGGACCAGAGAATGAACTAGTCAAAAAGTTGTAGGAAAAAAAAAAACCTAACCAATAGGACTAACTGTAAATAAATACAAAAAGACTAGCTCAATGAATAGGAAAGGTCAGGTCAGTATTAGAAATACTGATGACTTCAAGATTATATGCTAAAACATCTTTCTAAGGGAAAATATAGGGTGTCACGTAAAAATGTTGTTTCCTACCCGTTGTAAGGGATGTATTGAAACAAAATCTTCAAATCTCAATACAACGTCTCTCAGCTGAGTCAATACAAAGTTACTCCCCTTACAATGTGTGTGTGTATGTGTGTGTATATATATATATACATATATAGTAAGCTGCTTATAGTGATCACTTTGGGACAGGGTCTTTTAGATAATAACCGAATGATAACATCAAGTGAAAGATATATAGAGGAAGCTACTTATTGTGATCACTTTGAATAAAGTTTTTGGTACAATCTGATTTTGATAACAATAACCATTTGATAACATTATCCATGATTATAATAAGGCTCTCTCTCTCTCTCTCTCTCTCTCTCTCACACCCATGGGACTTGCCTTGTGACTGGGATAGTTGCATATTTCCCAACTGTGCAAGAGGTCAGAGTTCAAGTCCCAATAAAAACAAGGATTTCCAATCCTGATTTTCAAGGCAGATCCTCTCCACTTGAAAGATTGGCATAACACAATCAATCTACCCCCATTTTGCCTCTTGCTGTACTAAGCTTAATAAATAAATAACATGAGCCAGATTCCTAATAATTTGAGATCTACTTGAATGATAAACTTGTAAAGTAAAAAAAAGAAACAAAAACATAACAGGTCTGTTTGGTCACTCAATAGAAACCGTTTTATTGGACAGTGATCACTAAAGAAAGTCTGAATTTTCAAAAAAAACATAGACACAAACTAGGGATCAATTTAGCATAAACTTACATTGTAAACTGAACCCCCTTCTAAAAAAGTATTTAGGGGGGAATTTTGAAAAAAACAAAAAAGATTTTTTCTCGAAGGAGTAAATGTTTAAATTGTCATCCCTCTAGCTCCATTGTTGTGACCTGTAGCCGTGATACATACAAAGCCAGCCAACCAGACCAACTTGAAAACTGAAGAAACCTATGTTGACAGTTTTGGTTGATGGTTGCGGATAATGCTAATGCAAGTAGCAATGTATTGGAACTGAGCAGACCAACAATGAAAACTATAAGCACCAATTCGAGGCTGTACAAGAGAATATTAAAGTACAATTCGGCCATTTTCATTCAAGCCAACAAAAGAAAGTAAGAACCTATGGGAGAGCTGTTAAAGTGTTGGCCAATGAGAGAGAGAGAGAGGAAGAGAAAGGGAGAGAGAGAAAGGAAGAGAAACCATAGGATGTAAAACCTTTGACTTAAAGGGTGGGTTCGGCTCTGCGCACATTGCACTTCACCTTAAAACTTCATTGCACACCTTGGAGGGTTATTTCTCATACATGGCCCTGCCGTCTAAGGATCTCATACTAATAAAAGACCCTCCCAAAATATTTTGTCTGTGAAGCCAAGCCATTCATTCATTCATATAATATAATATAATGAATAATAGAATGTATATATGTTTATTGAACAGAAAGTAAGGGTTCAGTTTAGCCTTATAGTTAAATTGTAAAATTTTCTTCTCAAAACTTTTTACTTTAAAATCTCCCCCTAGGTGGATTGAGTATGCATGCTAAATTTGATAGAGCTGTGCAAACATTTAAGGGGGGACACAGTGACAAACAGAGCCGTCTACACTAGGTGAAATATTTAAGGAGTAAAAAAAAGGCTGCAGCTTACATAAAGTTTCCCGTCACTTTTGACCCTTTAAAGGTGAAAAAAAAATTTACCTCCACTTTTGACCCCTTGGTGGAGAGTCTCCCTTTACTATTAACCCTTTAAAGAGAGGAAAAAGTCTCCCTTCACTTTTGACACCTTAAAGGGGGAAAGATTCCTATTTCTTTTGACCACTTAAGGAGGTAAGAAGTCTTTCTTTATTTTTGACACCTTACAGGGAGGAAAAACGTCTCTCTCCACTTTTGGCCCCTTGAAGGGAGGAAAAGGTCTCCCTTTTTTTCACCCCTTAGAGGAGGGAAGTTTCCCTTCACTTTTTAACCCCTTAAAGAATCTATACTAATATTTGAGCTTTCTGTTTGTTTGTTTGTCCGTGTCTCTTTTCCGCGAGAACTACAAGGAATATCGACTTAATATTCTACATGGATAATCAATAGAAATCGACTTCCCACACAGGCTAATCTTCGAGGTCACCAGAGATCATTTTCGAGCCAATCTCACGAATGACACATATTTATTACAGTAAAATCAATTCTTAAACAAGTGTTGGTGTGTTGTTTTTTTTTGGCGTATTTCGCTTTTTTGGAAATGAAACACTGATAGCAGCAGTAACACTAAGACGGTGTAGGTCGGTGGATGTTTGGGTTTCTCCTCCCACTTCTCTTTTATCTATGACAACAACTCTACCTAAATCATTTTAAGGGGAAGGAATGTTCCGTCTGACACTCCTTTTTTCCCATTGGCAAAAATTCTACGTAATTCTTTTCATAGTGAACGGAGGGTTATCTCTACACCTCCTGTTTTCACATTGACTATAATTCGACGTAATTCAATCCATAGTCAAGCCAACGTGGTGCAGGTGTGAACCGTACGGACAAATGACTTGGTGCTAATTCAGGTGATTTTCTTAGATAAACTTAGCTAAAGTAATTATTCTATTAGTTGGGGGGGGGGGAAGTATTGTAAACCATTATTCTTAATTCTTTACAACTATTTAGCTTCATCTTACTTTTTGTAGATTTATTGGCTCAATACTTCATTAAGGCCATCAATCTACGACAGCCAGTAAACAGCGCACATTGGAGATTAACATTTACGTCTCTGTGTAAATAATAGTTTTTTTTCATTTGTTGTGTTGGGTAAGAGCAATGCCAGGTATCCTTGCTAGTTATATATAAACATATAAAATAAGAAGATATGTAGGTGTAAATATTATTTTAGCAGAAAGTAAGGTCCCACTCTAACATTATAGTTACATTGTAAATAGAACCCCTTTTAAAACCGACATAGGGAAGAAAGACGTCTCTCTCCACTTTTGGCCCCTTGAAGGCAGGAAAAGGTCCTTGTCCTAGTTTCATTCAGTATGCATGCCAAATTTGGTTTGACTGCGCCCATGTTTGGGTGGTTTCTATAGCATGACAGACAAACAGACACACAGACGGTGTGACATCTCTCACTTATATATACAGATATTGATGGTTACTAAGTTTAATAAAATAAGGAGGATGGTTCTCATCTGATATTATTGTTTTTGTTCGTTCCTGTGTATGTACATTACGCTTTCTTTGTATCTTCCCATGTCTAATTGACTAAGTGGTAGACGCGATACTATAATACCGAGAGCATTATTTTAAATTAGTGTAGTGATGTGCCACTGAAGCTTAGTGGTAATTGCTTGCCTGACAAATACAGAAGATTACCGGTTCGAATTCCGTTAGACACAGTTTCTATGAAGTTCAAAACATTAAAACCAAATAGAAAGCACTCCGCCAACGCCATTCTTACTAAAAACTGAACAATCAGGTTACAGATCCCAGACTATGCCGCAACGAAAGCTTGTAATAATTATCCATCAGTGATATATCATCAATAGTTTGAAAAACATCTATAATGCAGTTTATCATATTTATTTGCAAACATCATGCACAGTAATTCGACACAAAAGTAATAGTGATGATGCCATTACATGTGTTATTACACCCGAAAAGCTGAAAAATTGTAATATCTCGCGATGTCAACAAAATTGCAAACATTTCCTAGATCTGCCCCAAAATGTAACAAATCGTTCATAGGCCAATGGCCCAACCTTCCACAAAATGTCATTGAAATTCATTGAGAAACAAACAAACAAAAACAGACAGACAACCAAGAGTGAATACATAACCTCCGTCCATCTTCATTGGAAGAGGTAATAAAATCTGTAATTAACGATGTGTTATCGTCTGTTGTTCTTATTTTACAATTCATTAAATCATTACATTAAACAATGCAAAGGAAAATTTAAATTGAGAATTCAATATGGTAAAAATGTACTAGCTAAATAAGTCGAACATGATAAAATAAATTCTTACGTTGAATCCTTAAAGTTTCCATTCACTTTTCACCCTTAATTCATTTATCTTCTTATTTTTATTCAAACCATGCCACAACTCCCATGAGCATCCTTGCGATTCCCATTTGGAACGCAACCATGGGATTGTGGACCACTGGTTTAATGGTTTTAAGTGAAAAAGATCTAATACTACTGTTCAGTGAAGCTATGTGGAAAAAATTGATTTGCAGTTCCAGTTTTTACTTTTATATTTATCAATATCTTATCTTTAGAGTTAAAATCTGTTGTTGGTCTATTGTTGGGCCAAACGTGTTTAATTTTATTCTATGCACATGGATTATACATTCCACAGATAATGAATCATTTCAACAAAATATTACAACAATTACATAATATATATGAATCGTATTGTTGGCAATGAACCTAAAATTTCCACTGGGTAGCAGGAGAGATTTAAATTCGTTTTTTATTTAACGAATAAACGCACACAGACACATACACGCATGCACACTATGAACCGATATTGAGCTTGCAACTACTAATTAACTGCGACAGCTGGTGAAGAATAGTGTTCCAATGCAAGATAAAATCCCTTGTCCATTGCAAGATAATCCATTGAAAGTTATCCATTGCAAGTATTCCATTGCAATATAGAAGCGCTGACTCAGATAGAACCCATTTTCTACCAATCGCATTGAAGCGAAAAATTTATCGAGTGAACCAGAGAATTGCAATGACTGAAGTTTCCGTCATTCGCAGTTAGTGAGTTAAGAGGCGGACATTTTTTAAACGGAAAAAAAGAATTGATCAATTCAGAATATCCTGAATTAATATATTTCGCAATCCTTTAACTTTAATTTACGTTTTGATCGGCAAACGTTTCCCGCCGAAACGCTATGACCTGGTTGCGGTTGGACTTGTTGAGTGTGAAGATTGAACACAAAAAGAATGAAATAAGATAGAGAAGACAAAATTTGAATCAGTTGGTGTTTGATATTCAAGCAGGATTTAGTTATTTTCATTAAGATGTGAGTTCTGTTTGCACCAATGCTGTAGACCATCGTTTAATACAGTATTTCCCAAATCTTTGTTTTTGGTTGTGACCCTGAACACAGATTTGTTTGCGGTCTGGCGACCTTCAGGATGGAAACATAAGTATAGTGTTTATTCGTTTAGTTTTATCCAATGGATTTTACTGAATTTTACTTCAATTTAATAATCAAGTACAAGTATTGGACGCGAGTAGACTGGAATACGTCTGGAGTTTTCATACATTGGTGGATGCTTTATTATTCACAACTATTTTCCTGTTCCAGAGTCTCAATGACGCATTATATTCCGAAATTTCAATGTAAATATATTTGCACCATTTAACATTTGGCAACATTGTTTTTATTACATTTTTTCATTTTTTTCTTATTATTTTAATTCAAATCATGCCGCAACTCTCATGAGTATCCTTGCGATTCTCATTTTGGGTCGCAACCATGGGTTTATGAATCACTGGGGTAATGGTTTTAAGTGAAGAAGATCTTTAACGAAAGAGAGGAGCGAGGTTGCTAATGTTCAGTGAATTAAAAAATCCGGACATCGTGTGAAAATCTTCTTTGCATCAGCGAATATTACTTAGTGATAGAAAACAGGATTGAGGTTCAACAGGCTACAGGTTCCTTGCCGATGGCACGTTGTTGTTGGCAATGTAAAACTGAGTAGCAAGACCTTTTCTTTTATCCAATCAATCATCATCACTATCGTACGTACATGTATTAACGAAAGTGTCGTGTTTGAATCTTGATATGCTTGTTTTAATAGAAATAATACAAATATTATATTTTTCTTGCGAAATTAGATAGAAAAACACAGTAAGGGCGAAAATTCTCTCGGCAAATTGAATTCTAAACAATTTCGCACTACGAAGACAATCATCACTCAAAGACACTAAAAATAGGGTGAACAAAATAAAAATGAATACAAATCTATGCCAAAACAAACACAAAAATAAATAAAAACAGCAGAAATATTGGTAAAATTTCGGTTGACCGGAACTCACCTCGCTAGCAGCCATTTTTGGGGGGTGAGCAAAAGTAGTAGGCCTGCGGTTCTTCTTTTAAAAAAGACGAAAAGATCCGGGAGCCGATATGTGCAGACGACAAATTGACAGACCAACCGAGAGTCCGTCCGTCTAGTTCAGTTAGGTTGTAATGTTTGTAATGGCTTCCTGAAAGCAGGCGACACGAGAAATTAAGTTTGTATTTATAGTTTAGAGTCATGTGATAAGTCCAGGAACACTTCTTTCTTTGCCGTTTCTTTTCTTCTTCACCCTCTTCTTTCCTCCTCTTTTTTTTACTTCACACAAATAATCCAACAACAGAGGTTTCTACTAGAACACTAATTCAGTTTTCATTTTATGAGTGGTTACTTTTAAGATCACCTCACCTGCCTGTAAGAGCAGATCTGTAATTGAAGACCAGAATGGGTAGTGTATAGCGTACGATCGAGACCCATTGATCATTTGTCTTTACTTGACCGCTGATCTTAAACAGTGTTGTACCTAGTCCGGTGTTTCCCAAACCCATGGTCGTGACCCAAATGAGGGTCGCAAGGATGCTCCCGTGGGTAGCGGGATGGTTTGAAAGAAGAAGAGGAAGAAATAAATAAAAAATAGCGCAAACAGGTCTGGTTAGTCACTCAACAGAAACCGTCACGTGACCAGCATCTTTTGGTAGCATGCCGTGTTGGGGGTGATCAATCAAAAAGTTGGGGGGAAAAGGGGTGATCAATGAATACGTTACTTCTCTCGCCTTTTGCTAGGCAGTGATCACTAAAAAAAAGTCAAAATGTTCCCAAAAACAAGCATGAATGCTGCCGGACACAAATTAAGGGATCAAATTATCATAATACTTAGATTGCAAATTGACCCCTCCCACTAAAAACCTATTATGGGAGGTGGGGGTTCAAAAAACAAAAACAAGTTTTTTTTCTAGACATAATAAGGAGTAAATTTTGAAATGTTCAGCCTTCTAGCTCCATTGGTGTGTCCTGTACGCGTGACACATACATACGTACATAGCCAGCCAGCCAGTTTTGGTTGACTGTTTCTAATATATTTCCATCACAATTTTGGAATATGAAGCATCATTGAGACTCTGGAACAGGAAAATAGCTGTGAATAAAGCATCTACAAATGTATAACTCCTGATGTATTCCAGTCTTTTCGCGTCCAATACTTGTACTTGATTATTAAATTAAATTAAATTAAAATTCAATAGAATATTGGATGACTAAATGTAG
The DNA here is from genome assembly GCA_006491835.1 of Architeuthis dux. NCBI lineage: Eukaryota > Metazoa > Mollusca > Cephalopoda > Oegopsida > Architeuthidae > Architeuthis > Architeuthis dux. Next base: position 6,389,877 of record VCCN01006703.1, on the reverse strand, counting down.
AAACACTAAAATTATGTTTCCACCCTGAGGGACACCAGGCCCAAAACATTCTGTGTTCAGTATCGCGGCTAAAATAGTTTGGGAACACTGATCTAGTCAATACCAAGTTGGTAACCATCTTCTGCAAGATGCTGCGTAAGGCACAAAGGAAAATCTCTGTAGGGATCCAAATCATCATCAATACGAAGAGTCTTTAACAGTAACCATCTACATAAAAGGCAGTTAATATAAGCTAAATTCTGGAAAAAGGAATCAAGAACTTGCCTAATCAAATATTCCCGTTGGTGCCATTGTATCTCTGTATTTAAACCGTAGACACTATTTGACACTATTTGACACAAATGAACGCATTTTTATGACATTCAGCTACAGATGTAGAGATATATAAAGAGACTTTTTGTTTTTCTTTATTTTTAACACCACCATTTGATACAATACGGAAGGGAAATATACATACATACATACATCTGTTGCCGTGCAGCTTTAACTCAGAGACTGGGAATCGAATTCAGTACCTTTCACACTGACAGGAAGTTCGCGATTTATGCCGCTGTCAGGTGCTTGTCAAAAAAAGTTACATGGTGAAATAATTTTCATTAAAGACTCATCCCTGGTCACGACTTTGAAGGAAATTGTGGGACATTTTGAACTTGTTCCCTCAACTCGTAGCGCACATACAAACAATTGTTTTTTGAACCTCTGTGGGCAAACGAGGCACGAATTTTACGGGAACGCGTTTCATTTTCAAATCTTCTGTTAACATTCGCTAGCTGCATGCTAGCGAATGTTAACAGAAGACAAAGCAGTCACCTCAGATATCTCATCAATGGTCGGACGACGATCTTGCGAACCTTTTCAAGATATTCGTTATTTCGGCTTGCTGAAGGTCGACCAGATCGTGGTTGGTCTTCAAGTGACATTTCACTACTTTTGAAACGCGAATAGTACTTGATTTGTTTTTACCTAAAGCTTCTTCCTTAAAAGCTCATCAAAGGATTGCAACAGTTCAGCTGCAGTTTTCCCCAAAAGAAAACAAAACTTCACGCATACTTTGTTCTTTTTATCAGCCATCGCGAAAATCGCCAAACGTGCTTGCAAACACCAGAAAAAAATCCACAGGAAACATATCAGTCAATCCAGAACCACACTGAATCAGAATAGTGTCGACTTGTGACACCTTGGGGTGGAATGTGCAACTACGTCCAGTTCACTTGCCACATACGAATTCCGTTTTTTGGTACCCCTTCGTATGCATGCATGAGCAAACGAGGCACGAATTTTGCGGGGACGAGTTTCATTTTCGTTGGCATGAACTCCAAAACAAACCAGTCACCTCAGATATCTCATCAATGGTCCGACGACCATAAAATGCATAAAATGATGAAGTAATGAAATGAAGAAAACATAGCTTTGATGTAATTGTGTTCCTTACTCAAAGTTACCAACAGAGAAGCTAATCTATTATTGATTTTATTTTTTTCAGTTTAGCTAAAAAATATGTCATAAAAAGTAGAATCTGAATAAATTTATCTGAATATTTTGTCGATCCTAAAAACAAATGATTTTTTTTCCAAGGATATTTTTAGAAGTATTGACTAGAATTGGAGAAACAAAAATTGAAAACGCCCAGTATTGCGACTTTGTTTTTGTTTAATTTATTTTCATTTGTCTCTGGTGCACACGAAAGGCGATAGAAGACAGCACTGATTGTAATAATGCTGACCATTTTTGGATTAGTTCAAAACATTCGATAGGGTCGAGCATCGATTTCGCCAGGCTGATAACAGAAGCCACAGGATTCAATCTCATGTTCCGCACCTGTTCGGCATTTGTATCAATCTCCCAGTACTGTGATGCAGATGAATGGGAAACGCTCGAAAACTTTCGAAATCACGCGGTCGAATCGGCGTAGTTGTGCGCTGTCACCCTTTTACATTACTGTCTTGAATTGGAATCCTTTCTGTGCAAACTTAGATGGGAAGTAAAGCAACTAGTCCTGCAATAAATAAGCTTACTCTTGTATCCTATATACGAGGTCCTACCCCCAAAACCTCGGGGAACTTAAGACGCAAATTTGCTTCCTCAAAGAAAACATTGATAGAAAATGTAGTGTGTAGACATTTCGAGAGATGTGTGAGAAGTGAGACACAGGAAATACTGGATAACTCAATAGATGAACATATTGGTCAATCTGTACAAATTCCCCGCACTTTTAGGTAGCACCTCGTAATACAGAGATATCTCAGCGCAGGACACAATTGAACGGTACGAACAGGGGACAAGGACCAAGATCGGTCGGCTTTCAATTATGCTCGCGGAAGTGTAAGGAAAGACCTTTCCTAGGTCCTTCAGTAATATTGGAGATGCTGTTAGCGTTTTTCTGGGGTGACTCCAACCAATCAGAATTCAGTCATGCGTTGATATATGGAAGATTGGAAGATACAACTGTAAACACTCCTGTCGCATGATAATGCCAGACTATGTCCACGAATCAGTTTTTTAATTGTATATTCCAGTCGTTCTCAACGTGGGCGCTAACGCCCTCTTGGTGGTGGTGGGGGGCGTT
>VCCN01006703.1:6348856-6363986 GCA_006491835.1 Architeuthis dux | reverse complement strand
TTAGTGCAAATACTACTTCTTTTACTGTTATGTCTGGGATATAGGTATTATCTATAGGTTAGTTAGTTTGTGGTATTTTTATTTTTGAAGCATACAAATTTTTGTAGTATTCTTCAGTTACTTTAGTCAATTCGTCTCTATTTTTGATAAATTTGCCATTTTTATCCTTTAGTGCAAGCATCTGTTGCTTGCCGGTATGGTCTGTGGATCAGGCATGTTTTAAACTCTTCCCCTTTCTGATAGCCTCTACTATTCTCTTTGTGTTTTCCTTTCTTTTTTCTTTTCTCGTTCGTTTATTTATTAGTTTGTTAAGTTCTGCTTTTTTGTTTTCGTCTTCAAATTAATATTTAATTAAAGACCATAGACAAGGAATGTTTTTTAAAAATCTTTTAGTTAACTTTTCTTGTTTACGTACAAGAGAATATATGTCTGGATCCAATTAATGTAAATATTGTCTAAATATTTGTAAACTTGGCATTATAATGTTTGCCATACCTCTTGGCCTCCAAAATCATCTATTTGACTCATATTGAAGCATTCACAATGCCAGAAAAAAATTGATTTATTATGAGCTGTTGAGAATGTATCTACTATATAATTCCAAAGTGGGCCACAGTTCAGCTGAATGGAAACACCAAATCAACCAGGTGTTCAAAGAAAGATTTTGAGTGGCTCACCTAATTCCAGCATTGGGAATTCAAGATATTAGACAAATCCAAAAATGGCTGATCATAGGAGTTGGATCAGGATGAATTGTACCCAGTTGTCAAAGACAATTCACAGTTGACCAGTTGAGAAATGGCACAGCAGTTTAAGCGTATGCCTGCCTCCACTCTGAGTCATTTGGATCTAATCAGCAAAATCTCTATATGCGAAAATCGGGTGCCAGATTCACTGATAGACAACAATCAAAATCAGCATATGGATGCATGATCATCTTTGATTTTGCTAAAGTGCTTGCATGCACCATCACCACAAGGTGAAAAGTGGTTCCAGTATATCAACATGATGCACAAAGTTGGATAGACAAGGGTACCATCACTAGAGTCATAGTTGCATCAAGAAAAGGTTATGCTTTGTTGTTAGCAGGATGTGTGAAGCATTGTTAATTGGGTACTGCTTGATCCAAACAAGACAATCACTGCCAAAGCTGGGTAATGAAATTGTTACCTTTTCCACATTAAATTCAAAACATATGGACACTTAAACTAATTTTTCAGTATCAAAACTACCATTGCGATAATGACAAGTTTGTTCTGTACTTGACTAACACTAACTCTAATAAACATTAAACCTAACATATCTTTTGTTTTAAATGGTAAAGTTTCTGCTTTATTTGAAAATGAAATCTTTGAAAAATAAATTTACAGATAAGGTTAAAGAAGTGGAAAAACTGATCAGAGAAAATTTCAAAATTTGTGAAGAAAAAATGCTGTTCTGATATCCTCAGATAAACATAGTGCAGCAAAATCTCATGCGGAAATGTTTTGAATTTAACACAGTAAAGGTGACAATTGCCCTGATGAAATTGGCAAAAATGTCCAATTACACAAAATTGGCCTTGTGCATGATAATGCTTAACCACACATTTTATGGATGACTCATGAAAAACTGTTGCAGTTGGGTTTGAAACTTCTGTTGGACATGTCTTACTTGATACCTTGTGATTAACACCTTTTCTGCTCCTTGCAGAATTATTTGAGTGATAAGGGCTTCTGAAATGACAACAATACCCAAATAATACTGTAAACCAGGAGTTCCAAACATTTTTATGTCGAAAAGCACTTTCATGATTACCAGTAGTGCTGTGGGCGCCATTTAATTTTCAAGTCAAATTTATATTTGGACATAATAATAAAACATACATAATAATATTTAATTCCTATTAAGATAACAGCAAGTTTTTAGAAATTGTTTATTTGTCATATATTATTATATTATTATGGAGAAAAAAATCAAGGCAAGTTTATAGTTTTGACTTAATAATAAACATTCTGGGCAATATAACATGTAGTCCATATGTAAAATAATGAGCATAAATAAAACTAAATCAAAGACTGCAAACAAATTTATGAAAATCCCAATGTAAAATAAGGCATAAATAACAAGGGGAAAATGTTGGGGGGGGGGTAACCAAGCCAAATGCAACTGTAATGAGGTCCAAAATTTCGAATTTTTTAGGATCTTAGGACCCAAATTACTTGCATTATAGCAGTCTCAGATGATAAAATATATTTTTTGTTAATAAAATCAGGCCTGAAAATCTCAGTCAATGTGATTTTGGGCACTGAACTTCATTGACCAATGTCTCATAATTGGGAGAATAGGATGATATTGCTGTTCATAAACAATCATCAAGATGCTCATCGGTAAGACGAGATCTGTATTGTGATTTTATGATATTCATAGTCGAAAACAGTGATTCGCAAAGGTAGGTGGGTCCGAAAAGCAATTTTATCTTGTATGCTGCACTTTTTAGGAAAGGAAACTTTTTTCTTACAACCAAACTCCAAAAATTCTCATCTGTTACAGATGATTTTAGCACAATGTTATTCTGCAGTTCCAAAATCTCTAGTTCCAGATCTTCTGTCTTTACTTGAATGAGTCTGTAGATATATCTGTTATATTTAGGTGGCAGGTAAAAGGATTTAATACAAATGTGATCATTGGCTCCATGATAGTAAAACATTCAAATCTTTTTTTGAACGGCTGCAGAAGCAATTGAAGGTGGATTACAAGTGGTGACAGGTTAAAGTCACTGTCACCTATCATTTTCTTCATATTTGGGAAATATGTGAAAGACTTCATCTTCAGGTGAGAAATCCATAACACAAATTTTGCATTAAATGAATTTATAGAGCCTATCGTTCTAGCTATTTGTTTCCCTGAAGTTCCAAGTTTAAAGAATTTTATTTTTCCATGATGTCTGTGAGAAAACCTAAATCCACCCAACCAGCAAGAGTTGCATAGTTGATCAAAGTTGATCAAGGTTGATCAAATGTTGTCAGAACTTTGCCTTTACTGAGACATCGTACTTCATTATGTAAAATATGGTCAGATTGTTTATTTTCAGTATCTTGAAAAGATGGTGTTGCAAAGGCGCTGCTCTAAAAGAGTTTATAATTTTAATTATTACAACATTGAAAATGCAATACACATACTTATCCACGCCACAAACATACACATATGCAGATACACACATGCACGCACATACCACATACACATGCACATACAAACATACTACCCACAAATGCCAATATTGTACACATATACACTTACTCACACATGCCACATGCATACACATATATACATACGTTCACATAGATACCACATATGCATGTGTATGCATGCATGTATGTATATACATATGTGTGTGGCATGCATGTATGTGTGTATTTTGAATTCTTGACAAAATGTTATTTAATGAAAGGTTGTGCCACAGTTGGCTGCTGATCTTCTGTTATTTTCCGCTACCTGCCATTATTCTCTTTATCTCTTATTCTTTTTCTTTGTCTTTTGGTTTATCTTCTCTTTCTATTTTTTATTGTTGTCACTTCACTGTCGTCCTCTCGGTGTGTTGTCAATGACACTGCGCAACACAATGATAGTCGGGAATAAACAAAGTCGATACACTTTGTAGCATAAGTATCAGAACCATATTTTAAAATGTTTGGCTTTTTTTTTGCTTTCTTTTCCCAGGCAAAGGGTTGGGGACCACTGCAGTAAACCTTTGATTTAAAACTGATGTCATTCTATCTCAAAGGAATCTCTGATTTGCCTCCACATTATCAGAAAGTGATAAATAATAATGGTTATTATTATTACTATTACTAAGTCCAGCGATGAGCAACTAAGTTAGTACTGGAATTAAAAAGCATGAGTTATGAGGATAGGCTAAAAGTGTTAGGGTTAACATCGTTAGAAAATAGGAGAAATCAGGGAGACTTAATAGAAATGTTTAAGATTATGCATGGTTTAGAAGTAGTAAACACTGATGTCTTTTTTACTAGAAATGGGTACAGGGGACTGAGAGGCCAAACATATATGGTAGAAGCAAATAGAAGTATAGAGTGGTAGGACTTTGGAATAGATTACCAGAATATGTAGTGCTATCAACAGATATAAATGATTTTAAGAAGAATTATGATGTTTATTACACCACCGCAAAAGGTTTAAGGCCCTAGATATTGTGTAAATATGATTGTTATGATGGATGATGTGTGCTTGTATATACAAATTGTATACTTTTTTTTCACTCTAAAATAAAATGTTCTAATGCATCATCTAAGACATTTGGACAAATTAAGATAATAATGGTTATGACATTAACTGCACAGAATGTTCATAAACTTTCTTACCAACCCTATTAAGCACAAGGGATGATGCAGTTTTAAACTACCATAACTACTTTATGTATTTATTGTTTAGTTATTGTTTGTTGTTTTGTTTATTCCTGTAAATTCTGTATGGAGTATAGGGCTGCAACCACAACACACCACACCAGCGGACTTGGTTCTGGGAACCTCCCCAAAGCTGAGCCCATGTCAGTCTGGCGGCCTTTGCCTCACTCTCGACTGATCTGCTCCAGATCTGCTTTGGCCTCCCAACTCTTCTCTTCCACTCTGAATCCAGTTTGTCATTTGAGCTGAATACCCCCTCTAATACAAGGTTCTGATATTCCACGTCCTTATCCTGGTTTTTGCCTTTGTTAGAAGGCTTTCTGTTGGCTTTCACCAGCATGCGTCATGAGCCCTTCTAAAGAGGAATCTTTCTGACCAGGCTCTCGCTGGTTTCAGTTGCAAGTAGAGTTTATGGAGTTGGAGTTGCTAGCCTAAAGTAGAAAATATCTACAATGAATCCGGAGTATGATTATTTGTTCAAACTCCTTTTGATTGGTGACTCTGATGTTGGAAAATCCTGTTTGTTGCTTCGATTTGCAGATAATACTTACACAGAAAGTTACATCAGCACCATTAGAGTTGACTTTAAAATCCAAACCATAGAACTTGATGGCAAAACTATGGTCAAGTACAGCTGGTCAAGAAAGATTTAGAACTATTATGTCCAGCTATTATAGAGGTGCCCATGGAATTATTGTTGTTGATGATATCACTGACCAGGAATCCTTTAACAATGTAAAGCAATTTCTATGTGAAATTGATCGTTACGCCAGTGAAAATGTAAATAAGCTGCTGGTAGGGAACAAGTGTGACTAGACAACTAAGAAAGTGGTGGATTATACTACTGCAAAAGAATATGCAGATACACTTGGAATTCCATTCCTGGAGACCAGTGCACAGAATGCAACCAATGTGGAGCAGGCGTTCATGACTATGGCCGTTGAAATCAAGAACTGGATGGGTCTTGTGACAGCTGCCTCGGACAGTAAACCTAATGCAAAAATAAATAGCAGCACCCTGGTGAAACCATCCTCTGGGGGCTGCTGCAGAGTGCCGATATCATTTAAGAAACAACAGTAAGCAACAAAAGTGACAGAATATTAATTTGGGGGTTTCAATCGGTTGAGCAACAAGCTAAGAAGAAAAAAACAACATCATTGTAAATTTCTACATAAGTGGGAGGACTTGATGTAAATAATTGCAGCAACAGGGACCTTACCTAATAATATTATTTTTTTTCTTTTTTCCTTTTTTTTCCTTTGTTTTTTAATCATATTATGCCACAATGATAATGGAGAATTGACTTCTTTTCATCTAAATTTGGAGTGTCTGTCGAAAATGCCTGTTTAGTTAGATTTCTGCAAAGCTCTCGCTATATCATCATCAAAGTTTATCCAACTAACAAGAATCCAGCAGATTTTCATCTGTTTTTCCTCTACTCATTCTGCTGCTTTCTTAAATTATATATAAAACTAATCTCTCTTCTTTCTACATTTCTTTTTTTTTTCTTCAAAAGATGTAAACTATTTCTGACTTAATTCTGTTTGTCCCCCCCCCTCATCTGTATCAAGTGGTAAGATTTGTCTTTTCATAATTATTTACAGTACCATTTTAAGAATATTAATATTAACTATTTAAATAATTTTTTCCCATTAATTTCAATTAAAGTTGGAATAATATAAGTATTAAAGGAAAATCCCTGGGGGACCTTTTCTTATCTTTTTTTCTTTTTTCCTTGAAAGTACAGATTATTGTTGCTGTATACCAACTGTTGTGTCTTATTACGATGATCTATTCTATAAATTATTACTACTACTATTATTAATATTACTTCTACTATTACAATTATCTAGTACATTTCTGTTCTGTAGCAAAGCAAAAAAATGCCTAAAATAGGCTAAACTGTTATAAATGAATATATATACTCAATTAACTCCCACTTATCAAATAAATTGGGCAAAATCAGCCGGATCTAGCAAGATCTTCCTGCAAGAGTGGAAGGATGCAAACATTGATACCATCCACAAAAAAGGCGACAAGCAACAATGTGGATACTACAGAGGGATTTCCTTACTTTCCACTGCAGGAAAACTTCTGTCCCGGATCCTACTTGAAAGACTCTGAGTGCTTGCAGAGGAGGTCCTGCCCAAATCCCAATGTGGCTTTCGCATCAACCGCAGAACAATTGATATGATCTTCTATGCCCCCCCCAAACTACAGGAATAATGCTGCGAACAGCAGCGACCTCTATGTCTCATTCTCCATGATCTGAAAAGGGCATTTGACAGTGTCCCGAGAGTGAGCATGTGGGCCATCTTCAAGCATTTTGGATGCCTGCTAAGTTTTATCTTCCTCATTTGTAGTTTCCATGATGGCAAAGTAAATCTGCAACAACAAAATGACCAAGGAATTTCCGATTACATGCGGCCTAAACGAAGGATGCATACTGGCCCCCTCCCTGTTCTTATTATACCTAGCTGCCATGATGTACACAATTCCACCTGACAATCCAGGAATTGATCTGCTGTACAGGCTATCCAATCTTGTGTGCCTCCCATTCAGAGTCATGGTCTTGCAGTTTGCAGACAACATAGCTTCACCATCTAACTGCACGACGTATCTCTTACAGTCAATGAGGAACTTCACAGCTACCTATCAGAGGTTTGGCCTGACCAACAATGTGTTAAAAACCAAAATCCTGGTGCAATGCCCACTGAGCAAAAAATGCCTGCTCTTGATGTTCGAATAAATGTCCAACAAATCGAACAGATTAACAACTGTTCTTGATGACATCTGGAATTGCGGAAAACCATCGATCACCACATCCAGGCTGCACATGTAGCCTACAGAAAGTTTGCACAAAGAGTGTTCACCAATCATAACCTGCAGTGTTGATCTAAGATCATAGCCTATTGAGCAGTGATAATTTCAACACTCTTATATGGCTGCAAAACCTGGAAGTGATACCAAGGGTTGAAAAGTTCCACCAAAGAATGTTTCGTCCTATCCTTGGTATCGGTTGGGAAGATTGAGTGACAAACATTGAAGTTCTCGAGCGAGCTAACAGCTAGAACATTGAAAGCCTCATCATTGGGCACCATCTGTATTGGATGGGGCATGTCCGATGCATGGACCCAATGAGACTGCTCAAACAAACCTTATATAGCAAGCTTGTCACCAGTGCCTGACCCCTGGGTACTCAAAAGTGCAGATACAAAGACCAGTTCAAGAAAGCACTGATAGATGTAGGGTTGAACCACCTAACCTAGGGAACAGAAGTGTCGGACAGAAATAAATGGAAAAACATCATCCACGATTCCACAAAACGTTTTGAAATCCAGAGAGCACTCACCATATGTGCAAAGAAACTAGAACTAGTGTTGGGCGAGAGCTGCCCCGGCCACCGGGAGCAATGAAGAGTTTTCCACACTCTTCGCTCATACTGAGAATCGAACACAGGACCTTCTGTGTGTGAGGCTGACATGCTAACCATTACTCTATCTAAGCGGACCTTCTAATAGATACCCAGTTTCCAAATACTTACCTTTACTTACTCAGCTTGATTCTGGTAGATTAGTTCATCTTCCATTCATTCATGTCTTGATCCTTGCATACAAACTGCATGAAGATTTGGTTAGCCTTTGGAAAAATATTACTAGAACATTCATGTAAATTAATGTTTAGTTCATGTAGAAACATATCTGTGTATGTGTTTGTGTGCATATGCAGGTGTATACTTACATATATGTTTGCCTATTAATCTACTTTGTTATTGTGATGTATGTGCGCATATGTGTGTGTCTGTTTATATTTTATGTATATTAACAAGTATGAGCTTATGCAATCATCTTGTGTATTTTACTCTTTTGTGTGCACGCATGCAGCTTATGCATATGCAAGTTTGGTTTCAAATAAGCATTGATATATATATATATATGAAATTCAAAGAATCGATGATTTTATATCCACCAGAATATGTGTGTGTGTTCATATGGCTGAATTTGTGGCCAAAGACAGATATATTTGAAGTTAAATCTTCTAGTAGTTTAAATTGCAATCTAATGTGTATAGATGTATGCATGCATGCATGCATGTATGTATGTATGTATGTATGTATGTATGTATGTATGTATGTATGTATGTTATATGTATGTATGTATCTGTTTTATATATATATATACACACACACACATGCACACACCCACACACATGCACACACATGCACACACCCACACACACATAAAGATGTTTGCATGTTATTGCATGCAAAAAATGCAATTTCATAACTTTGTGAACTAGTAATTATATCCAAAGGTTCTTTTAAAAAATGTCATCTTTATGCAAATACATGTGTTAATCTGGAGGCAGATAAGCATCTTTATTTATTAGTGTGTGTACCTCTGTGGAAGCGACGACACATGAAAAGCCAGTAAAAGTGTTAACCTTTAAGCGTAATAACAGCCATGAGTAGCTTTTGCTTTTGAAGACTTGCCAGAACTCTTTCAATAAAAGTATCACATCCAATTCGGTTAAAATCTTCCTTCTTTATTGTCTTCTATGTATAATTATTCTAGCAAATAATTGTGGGCCATTCAAACTATAAAAACAAAAACCAAGTCAAATGGATAGCCTTAATAGTGCCATCATCTTGGATATGTTACCATACATTGCTAGAGCTCTGTTAATTCTTCAAAAATGCCAATTTGTTCTTGTAGAAAAAAGTGTATACTGCTGTATTCTTATTTGTTATGGTTTTGTGTTGTCGCATAAGGGAAGGAAAGAGAATTAAACAAAGTGGCATTTTCAGCAAATATAAAAAAAGCCAGAGATTATTTTAATGACAAAGACATCATTTGGTAGACAAGAATTTTGTTTATTATTCTTGGCAAATGAACAGGATTTGTATCATTCTTTACATGAAAGAGTTTGCTGAATTTTGTTCATTTGAAAAAAATTCAAGGAAAAGGCTATAGAGATTACATCACCATTAAAAAGAAATCACAACTCTGTAAGTCCAAGATGCTTAGAAATTTCAGGATGAAAAACAGTTGATCCAATGATCTGAGTGAATAGATATAATAATGTATGTGTCTCTCATCTCTCTTTTTATTATTATATTTCCTGAAATGAGGCATTATTGTCCATTTGTGTTACATAACCATTTCTTTCACTCTAATTTTTTCTACCTGTGTCAGTCTGTTGCTGTGTATTGTACATTATACATTTTTTTTTTTCAATAATTTTTTTTTCTTTCTTTTTTGTCCATTTGCTTAATTCCTTAATTTTTTTTTCTTTATTTTTCAGTATCTTTTTGCTGAGGGATGGGGGGATTACAAAATCTTGTCTTTCTTCTTTCTTTCTTTTCTTCTTCCCAGATCTCTCCCTCATTCTCATTTCCTTCTTTTTCTTCGAATATCTTCTTTTTCCTTCTTGTCTTTTTTGCGTCTTTCTTCTTCCTCTTCTTCTTCCTTCTTTTTCTTCTTTCGCTTGGCTTCCTCTTCCTCCTTCTTCTTCTTTGCTTCCTCCTCCTTCTTCTTTTTCTCCTTCATATCCTTCCTTCTCTCCTTCTTTTTTGCCTCCTCTCTCTTCTTTCTCCTTGCTTCTTCTTCGTCCTCGTCTGATTTTCTCTCTTTCATCTCCTCCACCTTCTCAATCTTTACTCCTCCTCCTCTCTTATCCTTTTTGTTATCTTCGTCACTTCTCTCTCTCTCTTTTTTTTCTCTTTTTTGTTTGTTTGTTCAAAGTGCCCCACGTGTTATCTGTCTCCCACAGTTTACTTTTACCGCACACTTACTTGTGTAACTATTGGGATACATGTGAGATCTGTTTGTTACCTGACTGTACCTGGTCTATGGTAGAAACGTGCACTCAGGACAAATTGACTCTGTACCTTGACTCACACAGTCCGTACTTTACTAATTGCCACATTCTCTTAATTATGGCATGTAAATGCTATGCGGACTTTCTGTCTGCTGGTTTAGGCCTAATCCTTGATGAATGGGTTGGAATTCCAAAAAGACATGACTTTATCAGCCTGTCCATTCCTTTCTTCTGGTGGCAGCACTATCAATCGTTAACAAGCCTATTTAACCTGGGACAAAGCCAGCTAATAATTAAAAATTGAACATGATAAAGATAAGGAAAGTTTGTTTTCAAACATAACATTTTCGGGTAGGGGAAATTAAAAAAAAATTATTCTTTAGGTAGAGAAGTTAAAGTGTCCCATCTCTTAAAAGACATCCCAATGGAGTATGGAGACCAGTGACGAACATCTGGTTTCTGTTGCATGCATCAGCTTAGTGATCCTTGCAAGTCTCAAGACTGGTTGAGACCAGGATTTTATTCCTACAAGTATTTATGACCACCCCCTTGGCAGGATGAAAGTCCACTGAAGAGATACCTCCACCCTAATCACACAGCTTAGAGTATACTTAATTAGCTGCTGAGTGCACAGGGAAATTTGTCCAAATGAAGAGTTTTCCACACTCTTCGCTCATACCGGGAACAAAACCCAAGACCTTCTGCGTGTGAGGCAGATGTGCTAATCATTACACAATCTGAGCGGTCTTAGGTAGAGAACTTGTTACAAAATTCTCAATCACACAATTTAGACAGTATGGTATGCTGGTAAGGTTGGACTGAGGACAAATCACTTGTATCTAGGAAAAAATTGTCTTAATTTCTGAATTATTTCATTAAGAACAAAACCAGTACCATCAGGTAAGAATGTTGGAACAACAATAACAAAAATATATATATACATGATTCCATTAATAGCCATACTGTGATCCAGCATTTTCCCTGGATCCACACCTTTTTCCTGGATCCATGCCTGCTACAGGATCAACTCCTGTAGCAGGAATCAAACTCAGTAGCACCAACTCTTTATACAATTGAATAAATTATATTATCCATTCTATTGTGCAGACTTGGATCCAGGAAAAATGCTGGATCATATATTACTTTCTTGTTTTTGATGTTTGAAATTTGTTTTCTTTTTCATGTATCTATTTGTAAAGATACATTTTTCCATTTGGACCCAACCCAGACTTTTTTTTAGTGATCACTGTCCAACAAAAGGTGAGAGAAGTAACATATTCATTGTTCACCTGTTTTTCAAAATTTTTAATTGATCACCCCCAACATGGCATGCTGCCAAAAGTCATTGGTCACATGACGGTTTCTATTGAGTGACTAACCAGACCTGTTTTCCAGTTAGTCACAGTGAATAAATCCATGAAAGATGAAATCTACTTTATATATTGGGAATACAGTAGACCTTCACTAATCTGGCCCCATTGGGATCTGAGGAGTGCCGGATTAGTGAAAATGCTGAATCACAGAAGAATCACCTCCAAACAATAGCTAATCACCCCATCATATCTTTAAAATATCATGTAAATCAGTATAAGTTAGATAATAAGGGAACAGAAACATTAAATCTAGTCCTAGTTCTTCATGAAACACTCTTGTTTGTTCTTTCACCCAGACAGTTTAACACCTTCCCTTACTTAAACCACATTATCAGCACTTTATCTTGTTTCAAACTTCTTCCATCTTTTTCTCAAACACATCTGTTTCTTTGAGCCATTATCAGTGAAAGAATATAGCATTTGTTTTTTTGTTTTTTATACTGTACACTATTGAAGAGCCAATGTTGTAACACTTGCACAGGCTTCTCACTGATACACCACTGTCCTTTTTTTTAAAGGGTTCAACCTTATCTTTAATCAAGAATTTTCAGTGCTTTCGCATCACAGCATGGGATGCACTATTCACTCGAGCCATAACTGGGGTTAAATAAGAGCAAATGATATCAATAAATGCAGGAAAACAGTGAAGGTCCACTGTAATGAATTAAAAAAATGAATATCAATACACTGTTTAAAGCTGCTGTACACTTGTCAGACATGGATCCAGGGGTGGGGGGTTAGGGGGAGTCAAAGAGCAATTAAATTAAATAACAAACCCAAATAATCCCAAGTAATCATAAATTAATGTTTAAGTTTTTTTTTACATATCTATTTGTAAAAATAAATTTTTCAATTTGGACCATTCACCGCCCCCCTCCCACTCAAAATCCTGGATTTGCCCCTGCTATCAAGTTATATGTACAGCCAACACTTAGCAATTTTAAATACCTGCTATGTAATCTGATCTGTGAGTGTAATCAAAACTAATCAACTCTTGAAACAGAGCAGAAACTGGTTCTGTCTTATCTACGCATATAATAATTAGCAATGTGTTTTTGTTCTCAGTCACGAACTGACATAGAATTTTATGCTCTGATGACGTAATAAAAATGCTGAATTTAAAGAATAATAAAAATATAATTAGTAATAAGAACAAAAACAAAAAATCTGTTTGTAGTCAACACAATACTATTCTTCAAGCTCACTGCAATGCAAATCTCTATTATCTACATTTATAAAATGCAGTGTGTATCCATATATTTCATATATGCCGTCATTTTTGATGGCACGGGTAAACTAGTTATAAGTAGAATATGTCAGCCAGGAATACACTGTCATTGTTACAATAAATACAGTTTCTTTCTCTGCTGTAGATTGTCAATGATCTAAGGAAGGTATTTGCTGCAAGAAGAACTCAGGCAGTTGAATGACGTATAAAGCAGATAAAGAGTATTCTGACACTTCTGGATGAGTGCCTGGATGAATTCCGTAAGGCTTTGGTGAAAGATTCACCTAAGGTAAGTAATGCTGTCTATAACTTTGAGAAGAGCCATTAACATACCAACTTTTGTTTGGACAATCCAATCTCTTCTTCCCATCTTTGATGTTAATACAATGTTAACTAGAAAGCACTCAGACAGCACATACCTCTGCCCAAAGATTTAATCACTTCTTCCATAGCCCATTGCCCACCCTTCCAGAACATGTCACAGAGATTCATGTAGAACTTTTGGAGATATCGTGTGGATAGGCATGAACTTTTGGTAATATTATGTGGTATGCACATATCACCACAAGGTAGAGGAGGTAATTGTACATGGATCTGCCCAAAAATTTAATTGCTTCTTTCATGGCATATTGTCCACCTCTTCACAAAATCACATTGAAATTTATTAAGAAATTTTGCAGATATCATGTGGACAGACATGAGCATATATATAAATGTATTAAAAAAAGTGGAAAAATATCACTGAATCAAAAGAAAATTCCTGGATCCGCCCCAAAATTTAATCACTTTTTTTGTAGCCTATTACCCACCATTCCACAAATTCATTGAGAACTTTTGGAGATATCGTGTAGAGAGACATGATATTTTGGTGATATTATGTGTTGTAGACATATAACTACAACATAGGTGCATGGATTTGCCCCCAAATTTAATCACTTCTTCCATATATTATCCACCCTTCTACAAAATTTCTTAGAAATTCATTGAGAAATTTTGGAGATATTGTGTGGACAGTCATGAGCATATACATAAATGTATGGGAAAAAAACGGAAAATGATCTCTCAATCAAAAAAGAATTCCTGGGTCTGTCCCAAAATTTAACCAACTCTTCCTTACAAAATTTTTTACTATGCATTCATATGTATGTGTGCTGGTACAAGGGTGCATCAATAAGTCTGCCACCTGACAAGTAGTTATTAACTGAATTTTGATCTGAAATTTTCACTCTATAATGTTTGATCTATGTGATTAATATTCACTGTTGAATTAAGTTCATTGGCAAAGAAGGAGATTATGTTGAGAAATAAATATATGTTGTGTAAAATAAATGCTTTTTTATCATTAAGCTATGGAATTATTGATTTACCTATGTATGTACACATCTGTTGGTGTGTATATGCATGTGTCTGTGAGTGTATGTGTTTCCTTTTTAACAAAGTAAATTTCTGTGTATTTTTCAGAGGATAACCAACCTTTCGATGAACCACTGGTCTCTCAGCTATCATTGTGGCTACTGTCCTGAAGAAAAAGATTTGAGCCATTTCTGGAACAATCCCTGATACATCAGTCTAAGATTCAGTTCGGTTCTAGCAAATAAGTTCAGAAACATAAAAGAGAGAACAGTTCTGGTTAGTCACTTAATAGAAACCGTCATGTGACCAATGTCTTTTAGTAGCATGCCGTGGAAATTGGAAAAAGGGGTGATCAATGAATAAATTACTTTTCTCATCTTTTGTTGGTTAGTGATCACTAAAAAAGTCTGAATTTTCAAAAACCAAGCATTAATGCTAGCGGACACAAACTAAGGGATCAATTATGGGGAGAATTTTCAACAAAAAAAAGAAAAGTTTTTTCTAGATATAATAAAGAGTAAATGTTGAAAGGTTCACGCCTCTAGCTCCAGAGTGTGGCCTGTACACATGATATGTACAATACATACATAGCCAGCCAGCTGGACCAACTTGGAAACTGAAGAAACCTATGGTGACAGTTTTGGTTGATGGTTTCTAATAAATGGAAAAAAGATGCTGACCATTTTATTTTATTCCAAAATTTTAAAAAGGAAATATTTTTAACAGAATAGTCTTTACCAAAGTTGAATGCTACTGTGCACACACACACATATACATGCATGTTCTTAAATTAATAATTTGCATTTAGAATTCAGCACCAAATGATGTTAATTAACATTTTCACTATTTTTATCTGTTAAATGCCAAACAACATTGCTAATATAATGTCACTCTTATTAAAATTTGCACCTTGTCTTCATTTTGTCCTATGTTCTCTGCTGTGACTCCTTTCCAGA
>VCCN01006703.1:6323747-6337051 GCA_006491835.1 Architeuthis dux | reverse complement strand
AAAATGCTCCAAAGCTGACCCAAGACACTAAAATCCATGTCTGATTACTTATTACAATAATAATTTGACCTGTTTACCTATGAACATGCTTACTTCATTTTTTATGAAATCAGTTTTGCTATAGAATAATTGACTTTTTCATTAATTAAACAATTTTTTACTCTAATTTTATTTTATTTTTTGTTTTTGTTTAGAAATACAGTGGCGGATGAGAAGATACTCGAAAGAGAACATTTAAAAATGTTAAATGTTTAAAATAAATAAAGAAGATTAAGTATAGCAACCACCCAACCCCAAAATGAATGGTTTTAAGGGCCATGACTGTCTGGTCAATACTGATATTTGGCCATATGGCAACTGGGAGCCAAATTTCATTCAACAAGAACAATCGGAGCAAAATGTATCAAAAGAATACATCATAGACCCCTGTGCCATTGCCAAACATTCAAAAATAGCATCCAAAATGGAAATCCGCCGCACAAAGGATCGTATCCGTAAAAGGATCCTACGTGCCAGAGAGACGCCACTCGCCAGTGCTATTCGACGGGAAAAGAACCGTCGCCGTATGGCTGCTGCCCGTGAAAGAAAATCAATTCAAAAAAAGATCTTGCAGTGTGTTCAAGAAAATAATATTAATCCCGAAGTGGTTGCAGAAGCTAGCAGGCTGAACAGAATGACTTATGGCCTCCCAGAAGTTGTGCCAGATTCTCTTTCCCAGTCAAATATGGTATTTAACAGAGACAAACTACCAAAAGAATGTGCGTCTGTAAATCTCTTGCTGCCACAGGAGATACAACCACAATCTGAAAATCTAGCATTTTCACACATACAAGACTTGCACCCAATTGAACTTCAAGATGGAAAGAATAATCCAAAGAAAACCCAAACTTCTGAGACTGTAACAATTACACTGGATGATGATGATGATAAAAAGACAGACTGTGGAACAATTGGGGAAGCTACTTGCTATCAGCCTCTGCTGGATACAACTACTTTTCATAAAAAAAACAAGAGACCACAACTTATGAAACAAGCTTCTCCAAATGTGCACATCTTAGATGAAGGTATATCAGCAAATGGTAGTGGAAAACAAACGATGCTTTCAGTGATTGAAATGTTGGCAAAGAACAGTGCTAACCTAACTGCTATAACTCCTACCATTAGAAGAGGCAAAAGCAAAATGTCTACCAATTGCATGCCTTTGGAAGTGACTATTGCAAACAAATCTTCCAACCGAGACAATATCCGTGTTTATCCATCTCCAGATATTCAAACTCAAGCAACCTGTCCGACTTTTGAAACTACAATGTTGTCACCTGGTCAGAATCAGCCAAAGAGAGGTATGAGAGAAAATAGTGGAAAGACTGACCAAGTATCTGATAAAAGTACTAATGCTATCCCCACATCTGATATGGTTGCAATAACCAATTCATCAGAAGAAGCTAACTGCATGAGCATTAGGCATCGGAGGAATATCTCTCTTTCTATAGAAATGAGACGGAAAAGAGACCGACTGAGAAAGCAGTTAGCTCGTGCCCGTGAGAGTCAGTTGGAAAAAGAGATACGGCGAGAAAAGAATCGAAGAAGGATGGCAGAGTTACGAACTCGGCACCGGTTAAAAACTCGAAAGGCACAAATGGAGACTGAATATGAGGTAAATTGATTTCTTTTGATTATTTTCTGTTTTTACACTTTCTGTTAAAAAGCCTTTCGTTCAATGCTCATTTTAAACCTCACTAGATTGAGACAGTGGCCATCATGACAATTAATATTTTTTGCTGCAAAATGACCATTAGAATGAAAGATGTGAAAAATAAAGATAAGTACTTGAATGTAATCAGATATTTTAACATTTTTAGCTACAGTTATAAGAACTATTCACAATATAAAAATGTTCCACATTTTAAAATTTATAGCCACAATGAAATATTAAACATTTAATTTTGTTTGGGATTTTTTCTGGTTTCATATACAAGTTTTTGCTGCAATCTGAAAGTAGAGTGTTCCTATAAAAATCTTTCGTTATCTGAAATGGCGTAAAGCGAAAAAGCAATTAAAAAAAAATTGGGGGGGGGGGTGTTCCCAGACAAAAAAAATGGTAATGTTATGTTAGTTGTCAGAGGTTGGAGTGGTGGGAGGGAACTGGCTGGAGTGTAGGAGGGAAAGGAAGAGGGTGCACGCTGCCTCTATAACGGCCCAGAGCAACTATTTCCACTTTTCACCTTTTTTTTTCTTTTTTTTCGTAAAAGCGAAAAAGTGAATACCTGTATTTACTTTAAAAAGGGATACCTGTATTTACTTTCTGTGATATTAAAAGGCGTGAGAATATCATCAAAATGTAATACAAAACTTTATGAAGGCTGGAAATATAACATTTCATAATACTGTTAGAAGTGGGTTTTTAAAAATGTTATCACCTGTTAAAACTGCCAAATTAATTAAAGTCTCTAGATGAGAAATGACAGATTGTTTGGCAAAAGATATTTAATGTATTATTTTTCTGCAGTTATGGATAGAAAAGTTATTAGACATTTATTGAAATAATTGTTTCAAGTGAAGAGTATCTCTGTAAATTATTTTTTCTTTCAATTTTAAGTGCTTTTAATCCATTAGATCCTACAACAATCCGGAAATTTGTTAGTTTTTAGAGAAAATATTTTTTCAGAGTTCCATTTACAATGTAACTATAAATATTAAACTTTTCAATTTTGCAGTGGATTTTAAAAACAAAAAAAATTAGTACCTGATAACCAAAAATAAACATTTTGGTTAAAATTCGCTTAATGACTGGGATGCAGTTGTCCGGGACGCAAATGACCTGTCACCATTAGAAATGATCAACCAAAACTGTCACCATAGGTTTCTACAGTTTTTAACTTGCTCTGGCTGGCTGGCTATGTATGTATCACGCGTACAGGCTGCATCAATGGAGCTAGAGGGCTGAAAATTTACTCTTTATTATGTCCAGGAGAAACGTTTTTTGTTTTTTGAAAATTCCCTCCTAAATAAGTTTTTATTTGGGCGTTCAATTTGCAATGTAAGTTCATGCTAAATTGATCACTTAGTGTCTGGCAGCGTTCAAGCTTGTTTTTTGAAAATTCAGATTTATTTTTAGTGATCAATGCCCAACGAAAGGAGAGAGAAGTAACTTATTGATATCCCTTTTTTCCAATATTTTTAATTGATCACCCCAAATATGGCAGGTCATATCACGGTTTCTATTGAGTGACTAACCAGACCTGTTTTTCTCATATTTTTAGACAAATTTCTTGATAGATTTTATATATAAAAGTACATTTTCTTGATAGATTTTATATATAAAATTTTTTCTTCTCATATGCTTTCAAATTACTATGTGTGCTTACAGATAAACCGTAGTGAAATTATTGGACATAAGGTTTGAGATTCTGTCTGAAATGCTAGTTTGAGACAGATTACTAAAGGGGAAGACCTTGATTTCAAGCAAGGTCAACATGCACTTATTATTTAGCAGTCAGTTAAAACTTGATAAATCGATATCTACTTTTAAGATATTTGGGCCAATTTTCTAGAATATGAACTTTAAGAATAAGCAGTATTTTAAAGAAAAAGTTGTTAAAGAACTTGAGTATTTATATGAAAATTAATTTTGAAGTGTTAAATCTGAAGATTTCTGATAACTAAAGTACATTGTATCTGGGATCTACTATATTAATGTTATATCTTTGTCAGCTGAGTCCGTTTGATTCTGTAAAAATTAGTAGCAGATCATTGGTAAAAGTAAAGCTTGAAGTTTAATATAACTCTTTAATATTAAAGTTTTCAAAAGATTTTATTACATTTTTTGAAGGTTTCGTCTTTATCAATTATGATAGCATTTTTCTAGGGTTCCCTCTTTATACCCTTGCTGCCAGATATTGGTAACAATTTACAAAGTAAAGATATTTTAAATTGCAGCTTTATTTGATTTTTAAACCAAATTTTTATGAATTCTCACTTGTATGAATTTTCATGCAATTTCAGTAATAAGAGGCTTTTTGTACCTTCCTTATGTCAAATTCTAATTAGCTTGGAAAGTTCTTTTTACAACATGCTCAGTAAGATAATAACACAATACATTTTAGTTGAACATGAAATCTTTGATCTTAAATGAAAAAAGGAACTGCGCCTGAAATTTAATAAATTTGATTTAAATCATATGAATCTGCTGAAAAAAAAATTGATGTTTTTTTTTTTTGTCTGTATATAAGCATTGAATAGAAAGAAGACTTTAAAGTTCTCAAAATTCCTTACTGGTTTATATAAAGTACAATTGTATATTTTCTAAAACATCAGTCATTTATCGATTGTTTAATCGCATCATTTGAATTTCTGTCAAATTATAGAAAGTTGTGACATATAAATGACATTACCTCTCATTTACTCTGAACATAAATTTTATTTGAATTTCAAAAGTGGGTACAAGTTAAGTAGTGCAGTCCCTGAAAAGAAGTGCAGACACTCCTACAGAGCTAGTAGTATTGCTTTATTTTCGCATTTCATACTCCAATGACTGTAGTCCCGAATTACCTAACCCTACCCCTAATGTGGTACAAGAGGAATGTTGGTAATACTGGAGTATGATATGCAAAAATAAAGCAATACTACCAGTTCTGTTGGAGGGATCAAGCTTCTTTTTAGGGACCACACTACCAATGTACCGAAAAGTGTAATATGAAAATGTTCATTAGCTTTCACTTGTTACTGGAATTTTAAACTGTTATTATATTAATCATTCTATTAATCTTGATTTCTGCTTTTATTAAAAAAAAATGGACATATTTACACTTAATAGCTTGTATAAACCTTTTAAAATGTCTTCAGTATTTCTTTCAAAGTTTTATGATTTCTTCCTAGTCATTTTGCAGTTTGTGTTTTCGAAGAAATCTGTTTTTTAAAATTTGTTACTCCTCCTTCTGTTATGCTAGATCATTTTCCCACACTGTTGAGTCAACTTCTTTGCTCCTACACACTGCACACAAAATGATAAGTAAATCTGCAAATCTCAAGTACAATTTTGTGATAAGGAACTTAATCATATGTCACTTGCACTTTATAAAAAGTTTTACTGGATAAAAGAAAAGCATTTTACTTAGATTTGCGTTGTTTCAACTGTTTAAAAATTGGATAACATAAGTTTACATGTATAACAATTCCCCAATTTAGTTTCCTGAGAGGTGAAAGCTAAGTGAAGTCAGTTTTACTATAGGTCCAGTAATATAAATACTGTAGTAGTATTCTTTACTTTGAATTATAGCGAAGATATCTTATATAATTATTAACTGCACATTATGTACTTTAGTAATTTATAGGTACAAACAAAATGGACGAAAATTTCAGCGTGAAATCGACATGTGAGAAATTTTTTTAAATCTGGCAAAAATCAACATATTTTACTATAATTTTCGATACTTATTTATTAAAGGGCGAATTTTAAAAAAAAAATTTTCCATTCCAAGTTTCGGAGAACAATAATTTTTTTTGTATGATTTCAACCCACCTTTTATTAGTTTGATGATTTATCTATTTTATATAATGATGCTTTCATTGATTTTTACACATTTTACAGATATATCCCTAAAGATACTAGTTATGTTTACCTTTTTTAGAATAATATCCAGGAACTGCTAGAATGGAACTCTTACTTTGGGATTAAAAAAACAGGAACATTTAGTAAAATAATTTTCTTTTTGGACATTTTTTAGTTTTATTCGATTAATTATCATTCAGGCTTTGATCTGTGAAAAACAATCTTTTTCACTGAATATTATTTTTTAAAATATTTTTCATCCTTTTTATCAATTTTATTCCAATATTTTTGAAATGCACATTTTTATTCTTTCTATGTCTTGGTTCGACTGAAACTTATATAAAAATATTATAACAAGGATGAATAATTAAATCTAGTGCAATGATGAAAAAATATTTACCGCCTGTATTTTTAATATATTTTATTCTGTTTTTTGTTTATGTAAATTGACTGCTATTTCAAATTATGGGAGCTGCAGGGGATAACAAGCCTTTTTTTTTGCATGGTGCAGCTGTTGTGCATTTTAATCTTGTTTATTTTTTTCACTCAAATGTGTGTACTGCATTGTCTACCATACATTTTTTAAAAATCACTTACACGCTTGACATTTTTTTTCATTTTTGTTCATACCTAGTAATTTGTTATGCTTATATGTCCTCCTATTGATACAAGTATTTCAAATGACATTGTGAAATGAAATAAATGTTTGCTCCCAAGATAGACAAGATAAATAAATAAAAATTATTTGATGTTAGGAAATTGATTAAATATCAAATGAAGCAAATGAAACTATTTAGATATTAGTTGCACATCATTTGAGTTATTTTGCATTAAAGTCTTTGAGAAAGGCATGAACCTAAATTTGCCTGCACTATGTCCAACAGCAAGTTCTCTTGACATAGTTTTGTCTTTCCACTTTGCTTGGTGAATGGCTGGAGAAGAATTTCATGATTTATTAAAGTGTAATGCATTTGAAAAATATATTTATTGCCTTATAAGTTCATGTGTGTGTGTATGTATGTGTGTGCATACTGGACAATAGTCAAAAGAAAAAGTGCAACTGAAAAAGAAAATAAGAAAAATTGATGCAGTTCATCTCAATTTTTAGTTGCTTTTTATCACAACTATTCAGTCTGTCAGTCTACATCCATCAGCAAATAGTGCTGATTGGACATGAAGAATAAGCACCAGGCAAGACTCAAACACTCATCCCTTTTACCTTGGGAAGCCTGTCTATGTACGGCAGCTGCTCTACCAATTGAGCTACCAGAGCTTTTACAGATGTCAGATCAAATCTAACCCTAAAACTCATTCTTTATTTTTTCCAATCACTTGGCGCCATATTTGTTATTGCTTTTAAGTACATTAGTCGTATAAGTAGCAGTAACATTATCTTGATTTTTAAATTTTTTATTATTAGATGAAGCAATGTCAACCATTATTAATTTTTGACTAGTTTACAAATGTCCTGGAAAGTTAAACACTCAACATAATAGAATGCACATTGAATCTTTAATTTCATTTCAGGATTACTGTACAACAAGCAGATGAAAGGATACTTGTTGAAAAAAAACATAACCTCACATGTCATCTTCTTTAAGCATGATTTGTATATCACCATTTGTTTTTGTTAATCACTGCTACCACACGTTTATATGTATCTATATGAAATCAAATGATGGATAATTTTATATCCGACAGAATATGATAATTTTAATGACATTTATTAGTTGAGAACCTATATTTGCCCTGCACCGATGTGAGCGACAGCTAAACGAGCGGCCTAAATTGTGAATAAAGAAACGAACTCTGTGCAGGGATCAAATCCGCGTCCACCCTGGAAGCAACCTTATAAGCAGGTTCTGCTCTACAGACTGAGCTAACGAAGATCTCATGGTAGGCAGGAGTCTTTTAATCCTATACTTTGTTGGCTTCTCTACTCTCACGTTCGCATTTTGGGCACGAATATAATTGATTTCATATTGTTGACATAGAGAACCACATTATATTTGTGCCTCAAATACAAACATGAGAGTAGAGAAGCCAACAAAGTGTAGGATTAAAAGACTCCTGCCTACCATGAGATCTTCGTTAGCTCAGTTGGTAGAGCAGAACCTGCGTATAAGGTTGCTTCCAGGATGGATGCAGATTCGATCCTCGCAGTTGTTTCTTTATTCACATTTATGATTTAGGCTACTTAGCAGTCACTCACACCGGCCCAGGCAAATATAGGTTCTCAACTAATAAATGTCATTACAATTATCATGTATCTATCTATGTATCTGGACTTCGCCCAGCCCTAACCGTTCATAGTAGAAACTTGAAATTTTGTACACACTCTCCCTTCAATGAGTATTGAAAATGATTTTTTTTTGAAAATTCTCTTCCAAAATAGGGTTTGAGTGGACGGTTCAATTTTCAATGTAAGCTTATGCAAAATTGGTCATTAGTTTGTGCCCGCTTGTTTTTTGAAAATTCAGACATTTTTTTAGTGATCACAGCCCAACCTTTTAATTGATCACCACCAACACAGCATATATGGGTGGCGGTGATTCATAATTTCAATTGGAATGCCAGTTTGCACTGTTTTCTGTACAAAAGATTTGTAATATTTTGCACTAAAAGTCTCACTACCGTCTTTTTCAAATGCTGCAGATCTCTTAGTTTATAAACCAGATTACAATTCATTGGTATTTTCAGTCATCTATTGCTTATCTTAATCAAGCATTCTTTTTTTTTTGTAAGGCCTGTAAGCTTCTTTGCTAATAGTGCCTTCATCATCTGGATTGATGATATCAAATGTAATGATTATATTTACAATTTCATATTGTCCCTGAAATGTTACTGATTTCAATGTGCATTCAAAATATGGAAGTATTTTAGTACCTTTTGTGTTTATTTTTGGCTCTTAGTTTTGTAAGGCGTTTTTTTAAAATTTGAAAGTCATGTCAAGACATGGGTTAGTAATATTAACCATTAACTAAGAAATGACATAACAAAGACGTGATAAATCGGATATAAATTTCAGGGAGTGACACGAATATTACCGTAACGAAGTGACAATGTAAAATGCTTCCGAATCAACTTTACTGCTTCAGAAGTAGTTCTGAAACATAAAATGAAATGACGATCAACTCATTGAAGCATAAAGAAGTGCCTCCCGGAATCTCAAACCAACCAACAATAAGTTGTCAGCTTTCAGTTTTGCTCTCAAGTTAGAGCTCTTTAACTTGTTCTTTACTTAGAGGTAAACTTTAATTTTCAACAGTTTGTAGCCCATGATGGATGAATATCAATTTGTAAAATCCCAAATGGGTAAAGACAAGCTAGCATTCAGAAAGCACATCTACCGACACCAACGATCCCGAAACAACAATCATTATTTCCGGTGCGAGAAGAAAAACTGTAATGGTTCCGCAACCCTTCGTGGTGTTAGAATTTTTAATATCTTTGGTGGCTCCGTATCAGAGGGTAAAGCACACAATCACGCCCCGCTGACAGGAAGAGTGGGAGTTGTACAGGCTGTTGATGCAATGAAAATTAGGGCCCAAACTACAAATTCGACGCCAGTTGCAATTGTCCAAGAAGTTAGACAGAAAGTAGGCATTAACGACACAGTAGAAATGCCTTCCACATCCGCTATGACGCAAGTCATTCATCGTATCCGAAAAAAAGAATTTCCAGTGGGACCCAAACCCTTTGATACGGTATTTATGTCACTCCTTTGTTATGGCACTCTTATGAACAGGATCGCAAGACATATGCTGTATGCCAAATAACAGCTTACAATTAAACTTTCATTCTAATTCAATGTTATTGTGTAAATAAATTCTCGTTAATGTGACATTAAACCTTGTTTACTTAGTCCGCTAATATATAACCTTTTCCGATTGTTTAAAAATTATAATTAAAGACTGCGATGTTGAATAATGTATTGTATCATGCTTTGAAATCTACCAGTGACCACCCAAAAGTGGAGTTTTCTAAATAAAATATTATAGAACGAACTTTCCTGCATAAGGAAGTAAAATCAATGCCTGTCTTAGTGGCTTTGGCTTTCAAGGCATTTAAGGACCATAACACTCTTGTTAGGCGGTAATGTGGCTGGATAAAGCGTTCAACATTTGACATAAGTTATAAAAGTTGACATTAATATCACACACTCCAAGTGCATTATCGCGGCGACAAGCTAAATATGTATGTGTTGGTATCTTATGTTGTGCAGTATGTATATTTCACTTCACCCTATAATGGTCGACTTACGTCCATACTACCAGAACGTAACCAGGAACAAGTCTATGCATGGCTGTAAGAGTGTGTTTACATGCACGCATGCACATATAGCGGATACTCTCTCCAACTTGTGTGTTTTAGCGAAATATTTCAACAGATTCTGAGTTATCTCCCTTGAGTCTCTCATTGCTACACACACGAGAGAGGCCTACATGCATTATACGTACACTCGCAGAGTCGCACTACAGACAGGCAAACTGATTGGATTAACTTTAATTTTCTGCTTTGAAATCTCAACTACTCAACCTCCCAATTACTGTACTTTTAAATAGTAGTCTGCTTGGAAAATTCGCAAAGATGGGTCCTCGAAGTAATAGAAATCTTCGTTTTTTGTCCGATTCTGAAAGAAGGGAGTATATGAGAGTGTATATGCAACAGAGAAGAATGGGTGAGAGTGCAAACCAGAGGGAGAAGAGGCTGCTTCGAGATAGAATTCAGAGACAGATCAGAAGGGCTCAAGAAAGTGTAGAAAAACGATCCATAAGGCTTAGAAAAGACAGACTTCGTCATCAGGTACGCAGGGCTCAAGAGAGACAGCAGGTACGTTACAAATTGAAAAAAATAACAAAATAAACAGCAATTAGCTGCCTTAAAAAATCCATTTTCTGAAAGAAATGATCTATCATTTTTCATTAATTAAAATTTGAGTTGAAAATGAAATAGAGGATAGTGAAATCGGTAGATTTGTACTGTTCGTATTGTAAATGATATCTTAAAAACAGCCAACTCGTACATTGTGGTAGATTTCTAAAAAAAAAATTACGGTAATTTCTAAGTAAAGTGGGGGATCGGTGTTCACAATTTGGGGGATCGACAATTTTAGATTATTTGCTTTAGTCATAGATACTTATGTTGAAAAAGCATTTAAAATGTGTAAAATTATATATATAGATGAGATTGAAACCAATTTTCAAATATGAAAATACTGCTTTTGTTTATTTTGATTCATTTGAAGTGGGGGCGTGCAGTATTCGTATGCATGTTATGTTACAATGTCAAAGCAACACTAAAAACAAACTCACACACTTTAGCCTGCTAAATGCTTTCTTTTAGTATATTTTAATACGAATAATACATAAGAATTGTTTCATGATGATTTGGCTGCTTTGGCATTCTCCAATATTTTACACACGGAAGGAAAATGTTTACGAATAATAGTAAACAAAACAAGAAAGAAAACCAAAAGTAATGCATTAAGGAAGAAGAATCTGAATGAATACATTTGAACTAACATAGTAAAAAGAAAGTATTCAAATTATTTTTTTCTCCGAAGAAATTACTTTCAGATTACATCAACTGGTTGTAATCGAGGCAATAATTTCATTTTAAAAAAAGGAAGGCAATCGGATAAACTTAGTCACGTTTAATTCACGGTGTTTTATACCTGACATACGTTTTTTAATACCTGACGCTGCCTGACACACGTTAACAAAATATTTCGATCAAAAGTCTATACCCTACACGTTAACGAAATATTCCGATCAAAAAGCCTATACACGAAACTTTCCTGACACACGTTAACGAAATATTCCGATAAAAAAAAATCTATACCTGACACACACATTAATGAAATATTCCGATAAAAATATCTATACCTGACACACGTTAACGAAATATTTCGATAAAAATTCTATACCTGACACTGGTTAACGAAATATTTCTATAAAAAATCTATATCTGACACACGTTAACGAAATATTTCGATAAAACAATCAATACCTGATACACGTTAAAGAGATATTTCGATAAAAAAATCTATACCAAACAATTTTATTATTTTACTGATTCTTTGCAAGTTTTGGACCAGAAACGTCTCCAACAACTATCTGGTAACCCTGCAGTGGGAGTTAATTGCACGCAGTTTGTTTATGTTTCAGAAGTAGTAGTGTTAAGACGTTTTATCAAAATATTTAATTAACGTGTGTCAGGAAAGTGTCAGATATAGATTTTTTGATCGAAATATTTCGTTAACGTGTGTCAGGAAAGTGTAAGCTATTGATTTTCTTTTTTAATATAAATATTTCCTTAACGTGTGTCAGGCAGTGTCAACGTGTATCAGGCATACAAAGTAACGTCCTTTATTTCATATCTAGCAAAAGTAACACAAGATAAATGTCAATAGCATTTAGTTGCTATTAGATTATTTGCCAAATACTAGGTTAAAAATATGAAGTTAATTGATCAAATCAGTTTCTTTTTATAGATTTTTGTTCGTTTTAACATTACGTAAAAGGGTTGTGCTATCATTCATCTGTCCGTAGCAGATGATGAATGAGTTCTCAGTGTGTATCTTAACTTTTAATTTAATTTAATTTAGGTTTTAAAGGCGTCCATGCATCTATAATACACTTTTTGGTTGGCCCCTAATATGTTAAATATCAATTTTCTCAGCAGTATCATGTTGGATTGATATGAAACTTGGACCAGACCTTTGGGTGAACTATCCCTATTTTCTTCCTCCTCCTCTTGCTACTACCACCACAACTAGTAAAGTTAAATATCAATTTTCTCAGTCATATGTTGGATTGATATGAAACTTGGTTCAGACCTTCGAGTGAACCATCCTCATCTTCCTCTTCCTGCTACTACTACCACAACTAGTTATGTTAAATATCAATTTTCTCAGCCATAAATATTGATATGAAACTTTGCCCAGACCTTCAGGTGAACAATCATCCTACTATTCCTCCTCCTACTACCACAGATGGTGGACACATCATTGAACTTATGGTTCTTGTTTTGTAACAGGCACCTTTTGCTTTTTTGTGGAGATTGGCTCGACAAGATCTCCTTTCAAGTCATTCATGTCTGTATTTATTTGTAGTAATAAAAATATCACTCTCATCATTATCTTCAATTTCTACAAGTATGTTGTGCATATCAACTTTAAATGCGATTTTTCTACTCTGTGTTGCTGATAGTGGCAATGAACATTTTATGTTGTTGATCACGAAATAGTACAGCATGCATATTCCTGAGTGATTATGCACCAATCTTATTATGTTTCAATTGTTTACATTTTATTGTTTTCTATGTTTGATGTTTTATATTATTAATTTCTTTGCTAGCAAACCATTAAAGCAGCAATAGTTTTCTCGCTTAGAAACCAAAGCATTTTTTTCTCAAAGAGTTTCATATTGTAATTGTATCAATGTATATTGCAACATTTTATTTAATTATTTGTCCAAGTTAAGTTTAGAAATATTTAAAATTGTAATAAACAGTAGAAATGAGTCAGTGAACTTCTGAATATTTGTATTGAACGTTAATATAAAATTGTCATTATCGTTTTCGTCTAAATTTCTTCCTTGTTGAATTATTTTACAACTGACTTTATTGAAGCTATTGTAAACAACTTTAAAGTTGCTCAAATCCAACTCCTAATTAACTTAGCTTATTCAATTGGTTTCTCAATCTGTTTTCTTTAAGAAACTTTAAAGTTTACTAGACTAAATACCCACCC
>VCCN01006703.1:6261889-6276517 GCA_006491835.1 Architeuthis dux | reverse complement strand
TGAAATTTAAGTTTCAGATGTAAGTTATAGATAAAGATTTTATAAGACAATTTTATTTAAACTTGAAAAGTTAAAAAACTTCAAATTTTAAGGTGTAAGTTACAGATAATAATAAAGGTTTATTTCACATACAAACAATTTTATTTACAGTACAGCAAAAGTTATACAATATTTGCTGTTTTTTTTTTAAACATTTAAAAACATTTATCCATAAAATAAGCTTTTTAAATATATGCTATTTTTTAAAAAAAAAAAAAAAGGGAATGACAAAGTTCCCAAACAAAAAATCTGTAGTTTTATTGAATTTTATTTTTTCTATATGCTAATTATTACGTCCCATTGTTTACAATGGAAACAACTTTTTCAAAGACAAAAATCTCTGAGTTCTAAACATGAAAAACTTAATTTTTAGATTGAAAAACTTTCCATTCATTTTTTTACGAATGGGATCAATATTTCTACAATAAAAATAATTCTTATACAAGTTTTTAGCTTTTCCCCCCCCGCATCAAAAGTTTGGGAAGTACCTAAATACCTGAAAATGACTTGGACCCTCCACCGAACGATTGCTAAATTCTTTTTAATTCTTAACCTTTTTGTAATTTTAAAGATCTTGATAAATTATATATCTCAATGAATTTTACATCTCGATAAATGTCGGTAATTTGTTGTCAGTAAATATTCTGCAACCCATTTTTAACAGCTGCATATTTCATATAATTACTATTTTTTACATAGTTACTATGTATTTTGTACTTAGTATTTTGCAGGAATGCTTTTGCAAGAAAAATTATCAATTTAGGGAAAATGATTAAGTTTTGAGAAAGCATTTTTTATACATGAAATTTATGAGTTGACTATTATAAAGTTTACATATATGGAAGGTTTATTTTTCTCTTTGATTAAGTCAACTTATTCTTATATTTGTTATTAATAAACTACCAACCTTTCTGTATTGGAAAATGAATCACAGACATTATAGCCTAAAGTTCAATTCTGTTACTCAGAATTAATAGCTGCCTTGGGTATGTTATCATTGCTTCACTAAACTGTATGTATTGGATAATTCAAAAGATATAGAGGTTTTTAGATGAATAGCTGAAAATAACTAGATTTTGGGATCTTTCAACATTTTTATGTTTACAAGAGATGATGGTCCATCTGTGCAAACCAGATTTGAGTTAGTTTGCTTTCGTAATAACTCCTTTTCATTTAGCTAGAGTTAATATGCATCTCCAGAATTAAATATTCAAATAAAGGGCTTAAGATAGTTTGGTATTTTCTTTATCTACTGATGATGTCACTTCCTTGTGACTCTCCATCGCCCAATGCTCACTTTTTGGTCCACGCTGGCATGTGTTCCTTTCTACAGCTTAATTACATCTTTGCCTGCTATGTTCTCTCTCACTTCACAATGATAAGCTGGTTGCACAAACAGAATTTGTTTTTAGCTGCGCTAAAGGCCAACCTTAGCACCATTGCTGGGGTGATACTCCAGTAGCTAAACATTGTAAAACTCCTGACACGTGACTAGTTTTTTTTGTCATCAATATTACTGACGTAGAGCGATCCAAGTTTACCCTCAGCAATTAAAACGTGTGTATCCTCGAATGATCAAACGTTATTGTTAACAAAACATTTCAGTCTGGCTCTGTCGACAAGTAACTATGACAAAATCACTCGTTGTCCCATATTTTCTCTGCTATTTCTTCCTTGCTAAGTAATGCCAAATAACTAGATCTCTCCCTATTTCAGTGCTAGCAACTGTTTCCTCCATTCCAGTTCACATTTTTTAGAGCTAGCCAAAATAACTGATTTCTCCCCATGAATAAGCACTTCATTCTCGTAACATGATCATTTTGTTTTGTGTTCTTTATTTCAGCCAAAAACGTATGTAACATTTATATTGTCTTTGTATATTAAATGTTATGTAACTTGTATGTCTACAAATATCTGCATTTGTTTAATTTCTGTTTGTATGGACTTTCTGCCTTTATTCTATTATTGTACAAATGGTTCTCGTTTGTTTGACTTTAAATTTACTGTGCTGACTTCATGGTCTCAAGATGGCGAACTCACGTGGTCATTTAATTTCCAAAAACAAGATGGCCGCTTGCCTTTCTTCTCCGAATCACTCTGATGTCATAACCCTCCCAGCTAATCGGAGACCTCCATTTACATCACATCCACGTGCGGACTCAGATTTCTGTTCATGGCTGCTGGCTTCTTTCTGTACTAGGCTACAAATAACTGTTTATTATTAAATTAACCCATTCTAATACAGAACTCTTTTACCAGACTTTATACTACATCAATTATTGTAGGACCCTTTAACCCACGTCTTGAACCTACACTTTTATGAAGAAACACTGGAAAAATAATTAGTGAAATGAAATTATTTATGAGGACAAGTAACGGTTACATTTTTAAAAAAAACTTGTCAGAAATGACAGTTTTTGCAACATAGCCAAGCAATTTTATCTCTTTTGATATTTCTTTCTTGACTTACAAAAAGTGACATAACTGTCTGGAAAGTGATGCAAACAATTCAAGATCCATTTTTTTTCCCTGCATGATTATGTATATAACAAATTTTATTTGTTGTGAATCTTTTCTTTCTTTTTTTTTCTATTCCAGTCAATTTCTGTAAATGTAGCCCTGGCCAGTCCCTTGCTCAGCCGCTTTGACCTTGTGATCGTTTTACTGGACAAGCAGAATGAAGAGTGGGATAAAGTTATATCCAGTTTTATTCTACAAGGCAAAAGCCCTGTTGGTTAGTGTCTTTTCTTCATTATCAACATAACAAGGTTATGTTTTGAGGGGGTTTTGCTGTTATTATTATGTCTATGTTCATTCGTTTTTGTGTTTAGTTTGAATGCGTTTGGTTCATAACTATATTTAGCTCTGTTTAAGAAAAGTAGTAGATATGTGTTTCCAGAGCGAGCCTTACCCGTCCTCACTTCTGGCTCTTGTTTTTCGGGACTGGGACTGGGACCGGGACCGGGACCGGGATCTGCAGGGAGCTTGCTTTTGGCGTGTTTATTTATTATTAAGCATAAATATTAATACATACATATATAGACATTACTAAACATTACACCTTACTATAAATATTTTTGCACATTTTTTGTAAAAAAAATAAATAATTTTTCAATGAATTGTCATTGGTTTTAAAAAACTAAACCTCAAACTCACTTTACACAATTTTACAAAGCATTTAACTTTGTTATGAATCTTAACTCCAGCTAGTAATCATCTATTGTCAGTCATTTTTTTTTCTTTAATCGAAATATACATTGTAAGAAGCATGGGGATATTGCTGCAATCTCATATTTAATTTGTAATGAGTAGATCAAAAAGAAAAACCTGTGCATATTATGACATTATTAAATTAAATTTTATGAGAAGTTTTGTCAATCTGAATAACATATTGGTTGGTACATTTTACACACATAACATAGAATCTAAAGAAAATGTGCTAATAATGTCTTGTTATCCGAGGTTAAACTGTATTTAAGTCATTTTCGTTTGTCAGGTGATATGGAGACTTCAGAAAAAGATCTATGGACTATGGATAAAATGCAAGTCTATTTATCGATGATAAAAACTATTAACCCGGAACTTTCAGAAGATGCCAGCTTGTAAGTTATCTAGTTTTTTTGTTTTTTTACTAAACTGATAAAATCTACAGTGATAGCTAAGAAACATGTGCATACAAGTGTAAGACTTGTCTATTTATTTAGACCTTGAGACAAATGTCATCAGATTTCTTGCCCCTAGAAAATCATTTTATATCCAAGCGTTTCTAACTCTTGAATATTATTTATTTTCAATAGATTTTTATAAGTAGATCTTTAAACTTGTATGTAATGTTTGTAGATAAGCCAGACAAGGGAAGGGAGATAACTACCTAGAATTATCTCCCTTGCATGCGCAGTGATTAGAAATAAAGTTTACTCGTGCGTGCTAAGGAGCTGCTTTTTAGCACTGCCTAATTTGTCTCCGTGTTCCTTTCTTCCAGTCATACCCGCTTTTGGTAGCGAGTTATAATTGCTAGTCACTCTCAAGCTGAGAGACGTTACATTGTATAATACTCTTTTTTTTGCTGAATGATTTCTTCTGATAGGCTATTCAACTGTAGAAAATCTTTCACTGTAAGGATGAAAGCAGAATTTTGTTAATTAGTTCAATTTGATTTCAACCTGCTCTACCATAGAAATATCTGTTAATTAAATAGAATAAACTATTGATCTCTCTGTCATCTTTGTTTTGATCACTACATTTCAGCCAGTTTGTTCTGGCCTTCCATGGGTAAATGCCTTCATTGTGCTTTGGACAGAATCCCTTATTCTAAATTATTAACTTTTACTACCAATCCAATTAGAACAATTTACAGATCTGAGCATCAACGATTCATACTGCACTGCAGAAAGATAAAGACACCAGCCAAAATGTAATGATCAAAACAACAAAGATGATGATACTAGTCCAAACAATTTATGTAATAAATTACATTACAATATGTATCAGATATACAGGCCGCACCAATAGGAGCTAGTGAAGTGAAATCTGAACTGATACCAATTCTTTGTTTCTTTTAGATTTACATTTACAATGTAATTTTATGCTTAGTTTATGTCTGGCTGTGTTCAAGTTTGCCTTTAGTGATCCAACAAAAGGCAAGAGAAGTAACTTATTCATTGATCACCCCCCCCCCAACACAGCATGCTGCCAAAAGACATTGGTCACACGTCGATTTCTATTGAGTGACTAACCAAACTTGTCTCCTGTTTGTTCCATGGAAAACCAGGACATATATACTTGTGAATGCTTATCAATGTTTTAGTAAAAACTTTGAAAATAAATTCCTCTCCCAAACACTTTAACATATTAGCTTCTTGGCACTTTTACCAGTGTCTAATCTATATAGACACCTCCTGTGAAATTTCATGAAATTTAAAAAACGATAGTAAATAATATTTCTGTTTGTGTCTTATATACAGTGTGATAAGATCTGGCAAATTATGAAGTTGAATGTTTTATTAATTTTCAACATATAGCAAAATCTTGCTTGATCTCTGGGTTTTATTAAAAAAAAAAATCATTATTATATTTAGAGATAGCCGTGATTTTTATGCCAATTCTTTTTCTTTCACTTCAAATGGAGTCATCTCCATCCAAATCCTTGTAAAATTTTATAATTGTGTAGGTTGTTTCTTCTGTTTTTGGTTTTGATGGTAGGGTAGGAAAGAAAAACGAATTTGGTTTGATTTTGATATTTCTTATGATGTCAGGGATTTTGGTTTTTAATTATCTTGAAGAGAATATCTTGAAAATACTTTATTGGAAAAATGTTATAGTATGTCTATTGTCTTTCATGGGGGGGGGGTGCTTTAATACAATGGCTAAAAATTATTCATGATCATTAAATATTTTTACTATGTGTCAGTCTGGTCCAGCTCTGTTATTTAACTATTAGTTATGTTTTCCTTTTAGAATCCTACAGGCTTACTACCGTGCACAGAGAAGTGCAGATACACGCAATGCTGCTCGAACTACCATGCGTCTGCTACAGAGTATGATTCGACTCTCTCAAGGTGAGTGAGTGCTGTATATTTTAGGATCTTAGGCATCAAATCTTTCCTGGTTCTAAATTTCAATTTCAAAAACAAATGATTTTCACAAAATAATTTTGTGAGCTGTATACTTGGAATAATGCTTGTGGTACCAGCAACTTTTTAGATGTATCAGTCAATCTTTAGTTTTGAGTAAACAGTTAAAATCCCTTAAATTAGAATTAAAAGCTAGTTTATAGTATTTTATCATTATGACAATGAAGTTGAAAAAAAGATGGCTAATTATATATATTTTTTAATATGGATATTGCTATCATAATTGGATAAATGCAATGTACCATGCTATACTTTCTACATTGTGCACTTAGGGTATAACAATAATTAAATTAAAATGGAAACAACTTGTCACATAATGTTGATTCAGATACTAAAACAATCTTATTTAGAAGTTCATCTGAATATAAAATTTTACAACAGATTTGCTTGTAAAAATAGATAACATCAGATAAAATTCTATATTTGTTCTATCTAAAGTATGCAAATTGTATGTACTGAAGCAGAATTAGTTTAATTCTTCCCTTGAAAAAAAATATCTTGCAGAGTTTTGCAAAGAGTGATTGTGTAATTTTTATCTTGTCCCAATTGTGATGTCCTGCCATGCTGCGCAAGGGAGCAAATACCACGAGTTACCTCCCTTGCCACAAACCCCTAAAACGTGAGTCCCCGGTCATGCGCGAGGCAGACTGGGGGAAAAATAAAGAGACCGTGCGGACGAAAGAACAGTCAGTTCTTTCGCTGACGGCGGTCAGTCAACATCGCATTCGCCTTTGTCCTTTGTTCCTTTTTGCTTCATCCTTTTCCCTTTCAGTGAGAATCCCACGAGCTGGGAGGCGGCTGGAAGACACTACACCAATATAAAAACTTGTATTAAAACACCAGGTTAATAATTTTGTTTTTTGCTTTTTCTTTTTTTTTTTGAAGCCCATGCTCGATTGATGCTTCGACAAGTTGTCACTATTCAGGATGCTATTGTTGCTGTCACACTGATGGAGTCCACAATGCAGGTCAGTTATTTCAGGAATATGTTAGCTTTTGGGGAGAGGTGTTTAATTACATCATATTAATCATAAAACTCTGGAAATTGAACAAAATATTGTAAATTAGAGAAAATTACTTTTTGCAAAAATTATAAAATAAATTTATTGATAACAGACAGCAGTACAACAGTGGTGACTGTTGTTTGATTAAAAACTCATTTGCTTCCAAAATTTACATAATATAATTAAGGAAGTATAAAAAATTCAGAAAAGAGGTAAATCATTTTTATGCATTATTTGCATAGGGTAGTGTGGGGTCAAATGTGTATATTTTGGAATTTCTGCCGCCTCTACAGAAAATGGTGTTACATTTTGACATTGTATTAGTTTAGCACAATAATCAATAACATATTTTAATTTATCATTAAAACTAAGGTGAGAAAGGGTTTTATTTTTAAAAAATGGATACCCCCCCCCCCGTGGGGTCAAATGGGTTTCATCAAGTGCGGGTAGATGGTGGGTATCCAGGCTTTAATCTTCTCACTCATGAGCATTGCAGTGTCAATGGTCATTTCAGTATTTTTATTGTTGGCCTTGTACTTGGCCGTAATGTGGACTGTGGCTTCCCTTATCTTGGTCTCCAGTCGGCTAGCGAAGTCAGTCATTTTTTCACTATCTCTTCGTTGGAGGTCCCATGCGCAGCTGAGGTGTTGAAAATTTGACATTTGACTGCTGTGGGTGGAGATTAAGTATTCTTTTAGCCGGTCGTAGATGAAGGTATCCCGTTGCGAGTCTTCCATTTGTTGGAATACACCTTCATTTAACAGTTGTTTGGCAGCCTTAACAAATTTGTCTTCCATGATTGGGTGGTTGGAAAGTTCCAGTCTGACTTGGATTGTGTATGTTTTGTTCAAGTCCATGAGAAATCAATTTACTTCAATGCTGAGCTCGAATTTTATGATACCTCTCATTGCGCCACAGAGAGATTGTTGTCGCATCTGTAGTGTATAGTTGGAGTTTTTGGCTGTGTTGGCATTTCCATTTGCCATGGTCTTCAATGTGGCTAACATTTCGTTTAGCTCATCGATGATGGCTTTTGTTATGGCTTCATCAGCCGAACAAGGGTTGATCCTGAGTTTTAAGATTTCGCTCCATTGTTGCTTGATTAACTCAAGGATTTCTGTGTGGGTACATCTGGTGTAATCCAGTTTGTGTGGTTAACGTAGACTAGGTGGTGAAAAGGAAAGTATAGCCGATGTGTGAAGATTATGTTAGTTGCATTAATTTCCAAAGGGAGACCTGTTTTTCTGTTTTGTATCGTAGGCCAACGTATAAGTTCTTGCTACATGCCGATACCAGTTATTATAATTGCGTTTGGCTAAAATAGATTGGCACAACAGAATAAACAGCACGAAGATGGATGGCCTGTATGTACAATGGTATTTATTTTTTCACTGGTCAAAACATTATGTCCACTCCGGGACTTCCAGAAATCCAGCAGCAGCAGCTATAAAACCCTTAGGATACATAAAGAGAAGGTAGGAGTCACTGTTACCACAGCCAGTGGCCACAGTCATTGTAAGAGGAGGAAGCAGATTTCTGGTCTATCAGCAGCAGCTATCTAAGAGGAAAATAGAGCTGATTCAACATTATGTAAATGACTTATAAACAATGGGTGAAAATGCTACGTTCAAGTTCCAATTTCTGTAGATAGTATAGTTAACCAAACAATTGTCGGAAAAGAAGCATTGTTGTCATGCAATGCATTTTTTTGAATTTGTAACCATTTGTCTTCAACATATTTTGCCATGTGTACTCTGCAAGTGATGAACAAAATACCATTTGTGTAAATTGGGCAAAATGTTATGATGAAAATAACAAAGATAAAGATATTATCCCCCCTCTAAAAAAAAGAAGCTCTGCATGGCATTAGAAAATTCTAGTTCTTTAATTAAATGTTTGCAAAGTTTCTCTATGATGAAGAAAACTTACAAAATGTCAAATTTTATTCCTCTTAAGCACAGATCTTTTAAAATCTTACATGAGTGATTCATTTATTAATTTGCACATTAATTTACTTTGATTTATGTCATTTAATTACAGAGGAAGCCATTTTTATTTATAATCAATGGTTATTTTTTATTAAAACCGGTTGATTCCAAACACTTTATTTAAAATGAATTAAAAATGATCTGCCTACTATAATTGAAGTTCTGGGTATTGTTATCAAAATATTCAGGTGAGCTGTATTTAAAAATGGCTATAGGCAGTTATCAATGTAAATTCATAACAATGAATGTAAATTGTTCCATTTTTTATATCCTTTGCTCAATGTTATCAGCCGGTTATTGTTATCTAAAAGACCCTGTCCCAAAGTAATCATAATAAATGACTTCCTCTGTATATTGTTAGTTATTGTAGCAGACTGGACAAATAAACTTCCTAAAAGTTAAGCTGATAAAGAGTTTGCACTTCAGTGTTAGTTTGCTTGCTTTAATCAATGGAGTTGTGAGTTCAATCCCTGGGCTAACTTTTGAGAATTCATTTTCCAACAAACTGATGCCTAAAGGACTAAAATGTTATGCTTCTTTTGCAGGGTGCTGCTCTTTTGGGAGGAGTGAATGCTTTGCACACAGCATTTCCAGATGATCCTGAACAAGAGTACCAAATGCAAGGTATCTATATCTTTTTGTCATTATTAACATGTTCACTGCCACACAACAATACACGTGCGTCTTGTGGCATATTACGTATTGCCTCTGATGCACATGTGTGTCCATTCCACCGTTTTATTTAAGTCAATAAAAATAGCTACAGCAACACGCTAGACTCGGGTTTTCTGCCTTGCGGTACTGAGCAGAGGATGTGCTTGTTTTGTTGTGCTATCGAACGTAGCAGTGAACATGTTAATGTTTCTTTCAATACCTATCATTCTCTGTAGTTAGAAAAGGTTCATTATATAGATAGATTCTATTTGTTTCTCTATCCGTAACTTCTATCTACTACTGATGTAAAATACATAATAAAAGTAAGAAAAAATTAAATAAATTACAAAAAAAAGAAATAATCATCTATATATTTATACTTCTGTATTTGTTTTTGCAGAAGTATTACATTTATACTCTTCAAAATAATAACTCTTTATCTGCACATTTTATTATCTTATAATTTTTAAATAACTGGGCCTTCAACAAGTTGCACTAGTTCAGAAATAATTCTAAAAATCTTGCGGGGAGGGGAACATATGATTTCAAGTGATTCCTATCCTTAATGTACAATGTATAAGTATTTCACCACCTTTATTAAATTTGACTAGTTTTTACCTTCATCCTAATTTTAGTTGTTTTTATACAACTTATTAATTCAGGCCACTGTTTCTATGGCAAAAACTAGTCAAATTTAATATAAAGTGGTGTTACAATACTTCATCCAATATTAATAAAGATTGATTTACTTCTCCAAAACCATAATTCTCTGATTCAGTACTAGCTATCAGTTCACTGGATGATTCATCATTACAAAAGTCTAATTATTGGTTCTATAGAATAGTAAATCAATCTTTATTGGATGACATATTGTAACACACCACCTTTATTAAATTTGACTAGTTTTTACCTTCATCCTAAATTTAGTTAGTTGTATAGTTTTAGGGAGTGAGTTTATAAATGTAAATCAGCTTCTGCTAATCCATGAAGTCTTTGTGGCCGATTGGTAAAAAGCAGCTAGGCGTAAACTAGTCTCCCTCTGGCAATGAGGGTGTGAGTTCGATTCTCACTGAAGGCTTACTGTTTATTTCCAATTGCGCTGTTATTCGTTTCCATAGAAACAGTGGCCTGAATTAAAAGTTGTATAAAAACAACTAAAATTATGATGAAAGTAAAAACTAGTCAAATTTAATAAAAAGTGGTATGTTATAATAATAAAGATTGGTGTAAGTATTTATTAGACTGATCCAACTTCATACAAGAAGAATGAACTTGCCATAACTGGCTTTGAGAGATATTAATAAACATTGTGTTATTGATTAGTTTCTGAATTTTTGTTAAAACATCTATAATAAAAGAAATCAATGTATAATGTTAAAAACATTTCCACAATCTAGATACTTCTAGATTTTTATAAAGATTTTATTAGATGAATCCTTGTCAACCATTATTAATTTTTGACTAGTATTCTATTTTATCTTAGTCTGAGTAGCAATGAAAAGCAACTAAAATTGTCAGTTGACTGCAAGGACTAAAACGTGCGGATTGAAATAGTCTCTTGATGAGACTCAGTCCACAGCAAAACAGTGTGGATCAGTCGGTCTGAGTAGTTGCAGTGAAAAGCAACTAAAATTAAGATGAAAGAAATACTAATTCAAAATGGTTCACTGATACTTGTCACCCACGTTTTCTTGGTTAATATATTGTACTACTTATATCAATTAAGTTCATATTTTTAATTTGATTTTTACTATATAGATTTTTTTTGTTTTCTTGCTTGGTGTGGGAAGGGTAAGGCACCAAAATATTTTGCTTAGGTCCATCTTACACCCTAAAAGTTTGTTTTTTTCCTTAGCATTTGTTTATACCAGATGTTATTTTTCTTTTGAATTCAAAATGGTTTCTTTGCATCTTTTTGTTTTGCCAGCTGAAATGGTATTAAAATTACTTCAACTGGAAAATCTTCAACATGATGAAACAACCTCTCAGCTAAATGCTTCTTGTGATCCAGGATCATATCTATCTCAGACAAGTTCTGTTTCCTTGAAACCACACTCTCCTCCAGCTTCTATCTCAAGAGAGCAAAAAGAAACATCTTCACTCTGGAGTGCAGGTTATACTCGAGATGAGTCTGATACTAGTTTTGATTTATTTAATAATCCTCCCGATGTCAATGATAGCATAAGTAATAAATCCATCTTTGCTCCTGTGCTCAAGGAAATTGCCGAAACTGAAAAATCTGACAAACCAAATTCAGAACAATTTGAGGATTCATTTGAGAATGGGGAAGTAGATATTTCATTAAATCAACTCGCGTCTCAATCTGTTCTGAAAAAGACCATTGAAAACCGTTTAAACTTATCCTTAGCTCATGCTCCTGTTTCCCCATCTGGAGCCAGCAGTGAAATTGGTTCCAGAGACAACCCAAATGAAGAGGATAGGAAAGAGAAGCTCTTAAATGGATTGGATGAAGCAGATATGAAAGCAAAACTTACTTTCACAACAAAGAATAAAGGAAAGCAGAGAAAGAAATGTACATCTAAATTGAAAGCGATGCTGCAAAACAGAAGGGAGACAACTCCGGAAAACATTACAGAACCAGAGAAACACAATCATAAGACCAAAACGGTTATTCCAAGTGAAGAAATGGAAGAAAATGGAAAGTCTGACGAAACTAACACTCTGTCTGGAAAGGTCCGCCAATTGCACAGAGATTTTGGGCGGACAAAAACTAAGCAAACGGACAAAGCAAAATCAGTAAACAGCTCTGATGAAAACAGTTTTGAACAGAATAGGAATATAGGAAGTACACATGCAATAAATGTTGATGATTCTGAGTTATGTAATAAATTACAACCAGATGAGAAGAAGAAAGCCTTAGTTTCCAACAGACCGGACAAATCTTCACTTAGTAGCAATACAGTTTCAAAATTGATGAAATTTGCTTTTGATGATTCAAGAAGTTCCAGCCTCTCCACCTCCTCTCTGTCCATATCTGGATCCAGTGAAAATTTAAATAGATCCAATATATCAGACATTGTCCACCCAACAGTCACCTTGCCCTCCAATCCTCCATCATCAGTTACAGACCCTCTCATGTCTTCCTCTAGATCCAATTTTTCTAAGTGCAATGAAACAGCTGACCTTTCTACAACTGCTCTTCTCTCTGGACATAATTGGCAGACACCTCCAGTTAATGACCAAAATGCCATTAGCCAAGAACTGCAGAACACTGAGGATTTTATTGGTAGTGCCTCTGTGCAAACTGCCACATCCCCATCTATAAGTGCTGCTCAAAAATCGACAGATGTAAAACAGAAAGAGCGTCATGTAAGCCAAGTTGGCGGCATAAACACCTCTCCGATATCTTCTAACAACCCATTTGACATTACTCTCTCGTCACAACCTGGTTTCACTACAAGCTCTATCCATATTTCCACTCCTATTTCAGCTTCCCACACAACAAAGAGATCATCTTCAATGTTTGAAATTGATGATGATGACTTTGACTTGGACTTTGATGTTGGCTACTTACAATCAGATACAAAACGAACAAGATTAAAATAAAAGATTGAATTGCTGTGCATGTTTTAAAATTTATTTTGTGTAGATTTTCAACCGGGTTTGGTAGTTAGCCATATTTATAGTTTAATCATAAATTAATTCAATAAATAAATCCTTTCAACATAATCATTAGTCATATGTCGACTTACACTTAATGGGTGACATTTGCATCTGATTGCAGATATGTACCTATGGGAGCTTAAAAACATTTAACTGTGGATGACGGGAATTTCAG
Source organism: Architeuthis dux (assembly GCA_006491835.1). Classification (NCBI taxonomy): domain Eukaryota; kingdom Metazoa; phylum Mollusca; class Cephalopoda; order Oegopsida; family Architeuthidae; genus Architeuthis; species Architeuthis dux. The sequence goes on along the minus strand of VCCN01006703.1, from coordinate 6,263,400 downwards.
TCATTGCAGTTTTAGGGCTCAACTATGAATGACGAAAGATTCTGTCATATTGTTAGCTTGCTAAAGAGAACACGATGTATACATCATGTTTGTTTCAAGTTCTCCAGACAGGGAAGGAGAGGGTAAAAAAGCAGACATCTTGTTGGGTTGAGCTAATGATTTAGTTTAAAAAAATGTAATGGCTGACATTTGTTCCTTTCGTTTTGGAACAGCAATATAGAAGTTTAAGTTAATGAGTATGTGTCATATGTTGTGTAGTGTGTATACTTTGCTTCACCTTATAATAGTCGACTTGCATCCAGTTATGTTCTGGTAGTATGGACTCAACCTAGATGTAAGTCGACACATGGCTGTATATAAAAGGAACTTTTACAAATTTTGCTTTCTTAGGCTTTTCAACCAAAATAGCAAATAGCCAAGTAATTATTAAATTATGAAAAGCGAGAGGAGCAAGTAAGTTTAATGTTTATAGAATGATTTGCTACAAGGAAAGTACCTGGGGGGGGGAGGATTAAAACAAGTAGTAGTATACTAATATGCAGTGGTCCCCAACCACTGGGCTGCAAGGAAACAATATGATTTGACATATTTTCTTTGTAAAATAAAAACATTAATTTCTTTGAATCTTAATTAAATTTGTTAGATAAACCCTTTTAGAAATCGAATTGAGTGTATTAGCGACTTATAGTTGACTTATCACCTCTATTCTGGTCCACGGTGCAAAAAGATTGGGGACTCCTGCTATAATGGATGCTATATTTTGGTAGCATTCATGAACATTTTTATGTAGACATTGGTTTAATTTTTTCTTTTTCTTACAATGTTGAAAAGCCTGAGAATATTAAAGAATTGTGACTAAGTTCTTTTAGTAATTATACAAAATCACATTTAAAAATCTTCTGATTAAAAAGTCTTGTAGAGCTGTCTGAGTCAAAGATTTATTGTCTAAAACTCAACAAAGACATCTAGACTGCAACAAGATGCATAGGTGACATTATTTATAAAACCCAATTGAAAACAGACTGAAACATTTGAGGCTGACCATTATCACAATTTAAAAAAAATTATGTTGAAAGGGAAATGGGAGGGTAAATGATTTGTTATATGGAGAGGCGGGTTTGGACTAGAAAACTATCAGTTGCAAACATCACTTGGACAGGATTATTCAATTGAGAAGACATTAAACTCTTCAGGGTTTTAAAAAAACTTTTTTTTGGTAATCCTTGCTTATTAAATACTAAAATCACCTAGCATAAAAATTGCTAAAAGTTAGCCCTTGATGCCTAAAAACAGCTAGATTTTTCATTTCCAGCTAACTTTATAGCTAACGTTGTTCTCGCTATAAGATACCATTCTTCAAATCTAAGATCTTGTTCTCAAAATATTTTAACAAAAAACAAATATGGCATTTAGTATCATAAGGCCTTGATATCTGATCAATACATTGTTTAAAAATAAAGGTTAAAAAAAAATTAATGGCTTTTATTTTCATTATTATGTTAATATCTGAT
>VCCN01006703.1:6246738-6260839 GCA_006491835.1 Architeuthis dux | reverse complement strand
GAATATTGCTTTATTCTCCAAGTTAGAGCATTTTAACTGTATAGAGCTATGATGTGCCGTTTTTGCTGCGTTACGTTAACAAACACACAGAAATTGGATTATAATATAAATTATATGTTATGAATATGATGAGTACAAAACTAACTGAGATGCAAAGTGGCGTGGTGCTGTCAGGAGACACAGGGTGCCAAATTTATCTACATGGAAAACAGAATCAAGAAACTGAGTTTGAATTCTGACCAAGGCTGTTTAATATTCACTCTGCACTAGTATGTGTTAAAAATAAATGGTTACTCAACTGGATTCAGGTTGGGCAGAGATTACTTGGACCAGTCATGTGATGGGGGAAAAAGTATAAGTGCATGTGACTTTGTATTTATAGATCTTAAGGTTGCTGGTACCCGGAACAGAGCTCTGCACAGGATAAATGGAAGTGCCAAAAAAGGCGGCAAAATTACGATTTCCAATGCTTTTTAAGCAGGACACTGAGAAGAGAAGAAGTTACCCAGTCACCAAAGTTACCAGATGAGGCCTAGGAAGGTAAGAGTCGCGAAAGCACCAAATTTTCACAAAACCTTTGTTATTATGCACCCATGTCAACAACGAGAATTTTCTGCTTTTTCCTTCCAGGGTAAATATTTATTTCTTTGTCCCTAGGCTATCCTGTCGAAAATCGTTACTCAGTTACAAAATTATTTCAACATATGTTTGGCAGAGTCTTGAATCCACTTCTCCCTGTGCTCTGTTCCATCACCAGCTATCTTTACAAAATCTTATCAATGGCATGCTATGATGGTTGATAGAGGAGAGAGAGTTAGTGTACTTGAGTAAACCACTCTTCTGTAATTACTTTACCTGTTCAAGCAAAAGAGCTGTTACCACAATTTTGACAGGGACCAATCACAAAACTTTGGGTATAGCTGTAGCTCAATTCTAGTTTTTATCCACCATATTCATACTAACAAGTTTGGGTAAAAATCAACATTTCAATATGATTATTCACATTTCTGGTAAACTATTTGGGCATTGATTTGGAGTCTGACAATCAAAGAGAATGGACGTCATTTTCAAAGCTCTAAGAAAACTTTTTTTTTAACGGATGTAATAAAAATGTGATTATTTGTTTATTTATCTATTGTTTATTTGGAGTCTGACAATCAAAGAAAACGGTCGTCATTTTTGAAGCTCAAAGAAAACAACTTTTTAACGGATATAATCAAAATGTGATTATTTGTTTATTTATCTATTTGGAGTCTATCACATCTGACAATCAAAGAGAATGAACGTCATTTTTGAAGCTCTAAGAAAACCGTTTTTTGGGGCTTTTTTTAAAGAATGTAATTGAAAAGCTTATGTGCAGTAAAAAAGGCTAGGACTGTACTGAGTATGTTCTACGTTGTCGAGGAGGCCAAGACTGATGTGCCAAACTAAGATCACTCCATCCCTACCAGCACATCATGGGCCAGAGTGGGAGGGTTAGGCCTATCACTCCTCATGTCTTAGGCCTTTCCCAAGATCTGTTGTTGTCAAACAATGGAATTCAAAGGCTGATGATGATGATATAGGCATTATAAATGTAATTGATTAAAATGGAGTCCTAAATAGGCAAGAATTAATCAAACTCTACTTAAAACTGAATGTTTGACTGAATAAGTGACACCTTAATGGAACTTTGAGCCTCTTCAAGTTCTGCACCACTTCCTTTTCTAAATTCAAAGATGAATTGAATGTGTGTAGTTTGGGAAATATTGCTCAAAGTCTAAATGGGCATAGTTAATACAATTCAAAGACAGTGACAGAAACGGTTTTAGACAATTTCCCCCAGAATAATTGGCCCTGACAATAGCATAGCAACTGCAAAGTTAAAGTTTGTGGAAATGAAGGTAATTGGCCATGTAAATGATCACACCAATGGGGAAATTGTCCAGTCATTTATCTGAGGGGCAGTTGTCCTATGGGGCAATTGTCCTGATATAGACAATAAGTTTTTGTCAATAACTTTGAGAAGAGTCATTAACATTCCAACATTTGTTCAGACAATCAAATCTATTCTTGGGAAGAAAAGATTTGATTGTTCAAAGAAAGGTTGGAAGGTGTTGGGGTGCATTATGTGGTCACTTTAAAATATTAAATCATATACAATTAATTAAAAGAAGCTATATTTAAACTAACTCCAGGAATTAAAAAAAATATCATATCTATAATAATAGAGTAAAAACTCACTATAACTTGATTGATGTAGATCACTTTTTAAAAAAACTTAATATTCATTAAATATTCATGTTGTCATTAATTATTATTTTTCCATACTTAATGAAATCCTGTAACCAACAAATAAAAACTTGTAGAAATTAAGGACAAATCAATTCACACCTAATGAAACATATTTAGCAAATAACATAATAAATTCATGAGAAGTGTCAAAAGTTTGAACAATTGTGATGTATTTTCTTCATGTATAAATTGTTGTGTATGTGTTTTTCCTTTAAAAATTCTGAACAAGATTTTAGAAGGATAGAAACAAAAAACTTGCTTTTCTTTTTCATTTAACAAATTAATTCCATTAAAAAAACATTTTCAAGAAACTTAGCCCCCAGAACCTCAAAATATGACTAAATGCATCCTTTGTTATGTTGATTGCAAAAAAAATTGGTTTTTGCATAATGTTTCTGTTTTTAAATCTCAAAACCAGGCAATTAGAAACAAAATGGTTGTCTGTTCAAATACTTATGACGTATATTTTACTTTTCAATTTTTTTCTTTATGGATTAATGGTTATATATATACAGAGGAAGCCATTTATTGTAATCATGGATAATGTTATCAAACGGTTTTTGTTGGTCTCAAACACTTTATTTAAAAAGAATTAAAAATAAATTTCATATTAATTTTTTATAATGTAATATTACTTATAACAATTAATTTAATAACATAATGAATTTATAACAATGAACATAAATTGTTCCAATTTTATCAATTTTATCATCTTTGCTTAATGTTATCAGCCAGTTATTGTTATCTAAAAAGGTAGTTGGCCATGTGATCACACAAATGGGGAAATTGAATATACAAAGTGATAACAATAAGCAGTTTCCCTTGTATGTCTATCTATATAAAATCTTTTCATCATGAATAAAATATATACTTTCTGGAATGAGAAAGGTTTATATCTCAAATGTAATGCAAAAAGCCATGATTTTTTTCCCTTTCTCAAAACACAGGAACTGGATAATGTGAAGCTAGAGAGACAAGGGGGATAACTGGGTGGTTCACATTTTTATGACGTGCGGAGGGTAAGAATTAGTGAGGTGCTATTAAAAAGAAAAAAAAAGCATGGTAAAAGATATGTTATAAAAAATGTTTTTCGGTGTCAAGAATATTTAACATATTTACAAATTTTAGCTTTGTATTTTTCAAAATATTTGCCTCTTTAAATTATTTTCAAAAAATAGGTAGTGGTACTGCTAATAGCAATAGAAGTGTTAGTCTGAATACTTTTTTCAATTTTTTCTAATATAAAAATTAATTTTTCAGAAATGTATAATTACTACTAATCTAAGTAGTTATATTAGCAAGGATTTTTTTTTAATTAGATGAAACATTGTCAACAATTATTTGACTAATATTTCTTTCATCTTAATTTCAGTCACTTTTCATTGCAATCATTCTATGGCTATTAGCAAACAATACTAATACTACAAGAGGATGTAAAAACAATAACATCAAATATGGTGCCAAACGATCAAGGAAAAATAAGGAGTGACTATATGGTAAGGGCAGTTGTCGTACATAGACAGGCTTCCCAAGGTAAAAGGGGATGCCAGTTCAAATCTCACCAAGAGCTTATTCTTTATTTCCGATCTGTGCTGTTTACTAATTACTGTAGACTGATGGTCTTGAGTAGATGCAATGAAAAGCAGCTGAAATTAAGATGATAGAAATACTAGTAAAAAATTAATAATGGTTGATACTGTTATTCTTGCTGTCTTACTGCTTTCGCTTTGTTAATTGATCTAATATATTTATGGTCAAATCATACTGAAAGCATCAATTCCTATCTGGTCACTGAAGTTAAGCAGTATTAATCCTGATCAGTACTAAGATGGGTGACCACTTAGGAACGCAAGTGCCATATTAAAAGTTTAGTAAGTAAGTGTAATAATATTTATTTTTCATTATGTCACATTGTTACTGAAAATCTTAAAGTGCTGATTAACTCATTGTATCAGTCAGGTCATGTAACTGAAATTAAACAGTCAAATTATCCAAATTTAATTTAAATTCATTAAATAAAGCATAAATTCAAGAGGATCATTAACTTTCAATAACTAATTATGGCTATAAAAATGAATGAATTTGATTAATTTTCACTTTTGAATACAATTGGCTGAATAGATTGTTATTTTGGTAGAAGATATTAAATTTAGGTAATCTATTCAACTTCACTTTGATATATGAAACCATCTTTCTATTTATGATTTTCACATGTTTTGAGTGCAATGGGTTGATTTGCTTTGAATGGATAAATAGATTTAATTGATTTCTATAAATAAAGAAGACTTAGATATTATTTATAGTTTTGAGAAGGGTCATTAACATGGCTGTCCACATCTGGAGAGAGAAAGGTGACCATCTTCCTCTCTGGGAGGAAGTCCAGATTATTGACAGAGAACGTTGTTGGAAGCAGAGAAAAATCAAAGAAGCAGCTCAATCAATATGTCGATTAAATGCAGTAGTCAGACAAGTGCAGAGTTCAACCCGATATCGCTTCCGCTGCTCAACAGACCCAAACCCGACACAGAAACATCTGGGCCCTACGTTATAAGGGTTAACCCCTTTAAAAATAAAAACTTTTGTTTACCCCATCACACTCGGATTTTACACCTGAAGAATGGATTGGCCGAAACGTTGTGTTAACAACAAGGAGTTCAATTGTTTGAAAAATCATTTGAATGTTAATGACTCTTCTCAAAACTATAGAAAATATCTTTACAATCAGTTTGGACCTGATATTATCAAAGAATGGGGAAATACAGAAAAAATATCACACAAACTCGCCAGAGTTTCTAATCACTTCACATTTCTGTAAAAACGAACTTCTCCAAGAAGATCACAAATATTCAACAACGAGCAGGACACACCCTAGTGAGAGAGAGAATAGACCACAATCGAAGGTTAAAACACCACCTTCAGATATCCAATAAAGAGAAGAAGCTCTCTTGGTTAACATTTCATCTGAAGTTGACAAATTCAGAATTTACATTTCTGAAAAAACAAAAACCAGCCATATTAAATAACTTAAGACACTACTACACCGAGATTTGGCCGACAAGGTGAAACATACACCCATAAAGGCAGTCGTCAACCTCAGCAGCCGACATCTTAATGACTCTGAAGAAGTGGTACTTAATAAAGGCCTAGGGTTCGCGGTCGCTGACCAACGAATTCCTTATTTGGATCTCATTACCTCACTAGCAAAAGTAGCACCGCTGTTACCAAAAATTCAGGCAGAGGAATTGAGATAGAAAGTGGGACAAATTTTGGAACACGCTTCGCCTCCGAAACCTAACATCACCCCCGGAGAAAAGGCAGCTCTCAAATCTCTACAAAGAGACCAAAATATTATCATAGTCCCGGCAGATAAGGGAAATGCTACGATCGTCTTTGACAAAACTGTATCAGAAAAAACTGTACAACATCATAGAATCGGGGAGTTTCACAGAGTTGAAGAAAGACCCCACTTTATCAACAGAGAAAGATTTCACAACTCCTAAAAAAAGAATAAAGAACACATCGCTCTGCAGAAGTACAGACAATTAATGATACACCACAGCAAACTTCCCCATATGTATGGCCTCCCTAAAATACACAAAATAGATACTCATTGCGACCTATAGTCAATTGCTCAGCTTGTCATCCATTAAGTCGTTTCCTTGCTAACATTTTAAAACCCCTATCCGAAAAAAAACCCATCACATGTGAAGAACTCAGCCCATTTCGTGGATTTGATTAGGGGACGGGGGCATCTCCTCATCGTTCATGGTCCCCACACAAGAAGCCTTACTCATACTATGAGACAGGTTGGAAGGTCACAGTGACCTGGAGGAACAGATCAGCATACCCATTGAGAACTTAATGGAGTTTTTAACGTTCTGTGTGCGAACCATACAATTTCAACTTGGTCCTAATATTTTCCAATAAGATGACAGCTTGACTATGGGCTCATCAATTTCTCCCATTATCGCTAATATTTACATGGAATCTTTTGAGGATCTGGCCCTAGGCTCATCTACACTGAAATCATCTCTATGGCTCAGATATACGTGGACGATATTTTCTTACTGTCGCCCCACCATACTGACATACAAGTCTTCTTTGACCATGTGAATTCGATCAGACCTTCTATACAATTCATGATAGAAAAAGAAGACAACGTACTCCCTTTCCTGGATGTTCTGGTGACACGCACGGAAAATGCTCTGAGCACATCTGTTTACAGAAAACCCACACATACTGGACTCTATCTGAATTCAACATGTCGACTAAATGCATTAGTCAGACAAGTGCAGAGTTCAACCCAATATGGCTTCCACTGATCAACAGACCCAAATCCGACAAGACACAGAAACACCCGGGGCCCTACGTTATAAGGTTTAACCCCTTTAAAAATAAAAACTTCTGTTTACCCCATCACACTCGGATTTTACACCTGAAGAAGGCTGAAGAATGGATTGGCCGAAACATTGTGTTAACAACAAGAAAGAGTTCAATCATCCGAAGAACCATTTGAAGGAAAAGGAAAGACTTACTCTGTTATGTCATTCAACTTCTTGGATTTTATAACAATCTTAACTCTAATCCAACACATGAGTTGCTTGAGCTTTCTCATTGAATTAGGCAAACAGAAGACGATGAGAATATTATGGTTCATTCAAGCTGCTAATTTTTTCTCTGAAATTCTCATGAAGATCTGAAATCAACTGATTTAAATTAGAACAGCAGAGATCATTTTGTCTAAAGTAATTGTGTATTAAATAATACTGATATATAGCTTGCCATGTATTTTACATATGTGTTTTTAAAAACTGTCAATAAAATTGTTTTTAATTCCTGAAAAGAAACATCAAAACACTTGATAATAATTGTGAGAGTCACCGAAAAGCTTGCATCAATGCAACACACAATGATCTATTCCCAATAGTATAGCACATTCTTCTCCCTAATAAAATATTCTAATTGTATAGTATAACAGAGCAGAGAGTTTGGATAGTGACTATAGTAAACTAATTTTGCATACACTTATAAAAAAATATATCAATAGGAATTTTGACCAGGTATTTTGGCACAATCGCAGAAGTTGGGTCCCTGATAAAATTGTAAGCTGGTCTTAGTAAAAAAAAAGTTCCTTACCTGTCAATATCCTGTTTTCAAATATAGATGTTATCATGATTGAATTTTACAAAACAAAGATTAATTTACATACATACGAAACACGCAATGATTTAAATACAAAACAAACAATAATAATAATTCAGTACAAAATATTTTAATACAATAAATAAATAATTTAATAATTTATTTTAATATAGAAACGGTTCGGAAATGGTTAACTACTTAATTAATACCCATGCTGACTCCAACAGATTTGATGAGAGTTGAAATAATAAGTAGTAAAAATTATTTGGTGAAATCAAAAAGTTATAATGACTTAAAATGATAAGGAGTTGAAATTATTGTTGAAATTATAATAATTTGATTTCACTAAATAATTTTGATTTGTAGGGTAAATTTAAAAAAGGAATGCCATGTAACATGACTTTTATTTTTGTAGATTGGAAAAAAATTTTCAAATTAAATTAAAATTCAAGCAAACAATTGAAATTCAATCATGATAACGTTTAAATTTGAAAGTGGGACATTGACAGGTTAAGTAGCTTTTTTCGACTAAGACCAGCTTACAATTTTGTCAGGAGCCCCACTCCTAGAATAGTGCCAATATTTTTTACACTGAAAAGACTCAAATTTTTTTTAATGTGTTTATAATATGAAGGCCTTTTATGTGGAGAGGCCAACTGGAGTGATGTATTAATTTTTTTTTCTTTTTTTTTCTTCCATTGAAAATAAAAAAGGCTTCATTTTGAAAAGGAAAAAATATACATGTAGTATACATATATATTTATCAGAGTTGAAACGTGTCTTGAAAAGGAAATAAGATGTTGCAGTGCAAACAACCCAAAAACTTTTGTTGAATATCTGCTCATGTTCCTAGAGTAAATATGAGTGTCACTATCAAAAGTAATGAACATGGGCTTGAGTTTATAGAGTTTTTTTTCCAGATATGTGTATTATGTTATAAAAAAATCTTTGGTAACTTACAGTTTGCATATGAGTACTCGGCTGTGTTAGACTATAAATTGAAAAGTATTTTGTGGAGAGTAAAAAAAAAAGAAGATAAATAAAATGTTGAAGTTAATGTAATATTTTATTTACCCACAAAAATGTATTAGATGTTAAAATGGAACATGTTTCAGCATAACAATTTTAGCATACAGAATGACTGAAGCGATTAAAAATATTTAAAGTTATATATAAATATGTATTTCATTCTATAAAAGAAAAAATTGTTTATTTTAAATGTTTCTTCCGCAGCGTTGATTCATAAGGGGAGTTAATCTTCAAAGTTCCCTCCCTTGTATTTTTAAATTACTACTATTGATGGTGTCAGCTATTAATGGGACTATTAAAAAGAATGTTAAAAAATAATTCATATGCACCAACAAGCACCCATCTGCTTTAAAAGCTATAGGCTACACAAAAAATAGTTTTCATATATTCATAAGGTTTCATGCACTTTTGGCATGGTAAATTGTATTAACGAAACAGTAGAGGGGAGCATTACTGGAATTAAATATTGGTAATGCATCCAAAGTTAAAGGACATACATAAAAAGCTGCTTATGTTTATATATTTTCTTTCTTTACAAACTATTTTCACTGTAACCAGTGAGTATAAGAATGAATTTAGATTCATACAAATATTAAATTCCAATAGGACAAGGAATTTAAAAAAATAAGTTTGTAAATGGTGGCATTCATTGATGTAATGGAGATTTTAAAAAAATATACTAAAATTCAGAAGAAATTTGTTTTTCGGCAGGGGAGGGGTTTCCTCCAAGTTATTTCTCAGTTCATTACCTTTTGTGTAGCACACAGCCTTATATAAGTGCAAGAAAATAGTAACAATGTGATTTAGTCATTTTTTTATCACACTTTTTTAATGGTTCAGTTATTAAACAAATTAATTTGCTTGAATGAGCAGCTAGATTGATTTTTACTCCCTGTAAAGTTAATTGTAATTATATTGCCAAAATCAATTTTGGGTTTAAAATCAGATATTTGGCAAAACTGATCATCTTAGTTTTGATTCACTATTCATTGATTTTTCTTTGTCCAAGGTCTGCTTGGCTATGCGATTCTTTGTTTAGACATAAGTCAGTGGAGATATAAAATATATCCCCCTCTTTCTCCCTGTCCCCCATCACAAAAGAAAAAGATTTTCTGAATTTACATTGATTTTTTTTCTATTGGCTTCAATAATAATTAAAAATCTATGTTCCTGGTATCTATTATCAAAGTATGTTATATATTTAAAATTGTTACTTTATGTACAATTTTCTTTTATTTTAATTTCATTTGCTTTTTATCACAACTTTTCAGACCATCACACTCTAAATAAAGAATAGGCCTCTGGTGAGACTCGAACTTGTATCCCTTTTTTTCTCAGGAAGCCTGTCTAAGCTGCCTTACAGATTAGGCCATGGAGGTCTACTGGTTACAGAAGCTCCAATCTAACTATATAGGTTTCATTCTTTATTATCTCTGAACACCCGATTCGCTGCCATCTTTAATGCTTTTTTACATACACTTGTAGCATTAGTAGTAATATTATCTTAAATTTATTCAATGCTTCATCCAGTAATAAATTTAAAATATTTGAAAAAGATTTTTATATACAAAACAATTTAATACTAATGCGTTCTAATGTATGGTTTTTATAACTCTAAAATTCATGAACCTCATGAAACTGTTCCTAAACACAATGGAACTCTTCTATGAATAGAAATTTGAAAAAAAAAAATGGAACTCTTGCGAATTGAATAATAAAAAAAGAATTTAACTAAAAGTGCAAGGGCAGTAACTTTGATGAGAAGTTATTTCCCCTTGAAATTTGAATGTTTTATATGAATTTAAAATTGAAAGCTTCTGAAAATATAAACTGATACCTCATAAGCCTGGATACCTAGTCCAGTGCTTTCAATACTCAGCCATGAATTATATCTAATGAATTTGATATTTAATTGTTGACAATGTTTTTGCCAATTTTGTCAGTGACTATGATCCTATTAAATTTTGATTTAAAAAATGTTGCTAGATTCCGGTAATGTATCCCAAAACCTTTTTCCTTTTTTAAAACAGTAGAAAAAATATCTTAAAGAAACTTGTGCTTGTCTCCAAAACCGACTTTGATGATAAACACATTGAGATTTATTGTATTATATATTTGACATTATCAACTATAATTAACTGTTTAAGTGTATGAATCTGTCTGTATGCACACATAGAATGTCTACAAAGGCCTTGGTCCTAGTGCAGTTTCAATTTGTAATAACGCTTCTACACAAGATATAAATATCAGACAAAATGTGGACATTTAAAAATATTACTAAAACCCCCAAAAAGTAATAAAAAATTACTGTTGCTCTCCAAAAGAGATTGATCTCATTTTTATCTGAATTCTATATAACTCAAGAAAAAACTGCAGAATGTGTTCAGTGAACTTTAACATTTGCATTCGAGGAGAGAAGCGATATTTTGAAACTTATCCCATATATTTCTTGGACTATAGTCTTCATCTTTGCTATTTTTAACACAACATTTGGAAGATATATTCTCTATTCTTGAAGAACTTGTTGACCAAAACATGTTAAAAACAACAGAATGAAAGATTGTCCAAGAATATGGACTATGAATTAATGAAAATGCTTTATCTGAGAACTTCAGAAAACAATGTTGAAAGTTAACATCCCTATAACTAAATATGCTGTATTTCAAATAAATTTGCTTTCATTTGCATTTTGTTTGATATTTATACCTAACATAGAAGAGAAGCCATCAAATTCAAACCTTACAAGAAGTTTTTTTAATATTTTTTATATATATATATAATGCACACACAGTGGATTCCGCCATAGCGGAACACATGAGAACCACAAATTTTGGTCCCTATAAACAGTCATTCCTTTTAAACGGATTTACATAAAAAGGACTATTATGCATTTATTCTGTTCTTGCACAATTGGTCTTACTAAATGGCTATTCCTTGTAACCAATATTCCATTTATCCGGAATCCACTGTGTGTGTGTGTTTAATTATATATCTATATAACAATATGCAACTCTGGTTGTATTACTTACTATGTACTGCAATGTTCAAATTATGAAGTAGAATCTTTGTATAGTCAACAGATGGACCATGGACCATGGGCAAATTTCTAAAATCTCTGTGCTCCAGTAGTTCAAGAAAATTGCCTTTTCAGGAGAGACGGGAGGGGGCGGGGGTGAAAAGTATTATATTTGATAAAGAGCTGAACTCAAAATGAGATTTGTTACAAAATTAAAACAAACAAAATAAAAATAAAAGAAGCATTTCTATTTTCAGTAATTGTAGAAATTATTTATTTGAATCTTATTATGAGGAGAGATTTCACTGACTTTCAGAAGTTTATAATGGTTAATTAACCTATATGTTCTTTTTGTTTTAGTTTTTAGTATATAGTCTGCATATTTTTTTTAAAAAAATGTCTATTATTCAAGTATTAAACACATTATACTCCATGTTTTCCAGAACGTAAACTATAATGTTGGATTGCATTATTTGTGAGAGAATTATTAGTGTTAATCTTTTTATTGAAATTTATCTCATACCTTTATATATTTGTTGTGGAGAATCTTTTACAATTATTTGTGTATAAAATATACCTATCATACTGGGTATACCCAAATCCATGTACAGATGTAATTTTCAATAATGTTACTTTTGTATGTGATATTAATATCGGTAAAGTGCTACAGGATGAGAATTTATAACACTTTTAATGAAATGTCTAAGAAGTTATTTAAAGAAATCAGTAATGATTTCTACTTTGTATAAAACTCTGAATGAATTCAAACCATCAGTAATCACTCAAGAAAGAAGAAAAATCTATATATACATTTTTGGGGTCTGTGTTTAACATTTTTCAATGAATGCACAGATACCACACTCTGCTGGAGAGCGACACTTTAATCCTAGGCAGAAGTGCTGATCCATACATATATATCATTTTTGACGAATACTATGCTAGTTTTGTAAATAAAATTTGATTTGTTTTATTGATTCTGTTCTATGTTTACTATTCAACAAAAGTCAATGATGATCTTGAAATCTAATTAGCCCAAGTCAACCCGAATCATTAGCAACATAACCATAGAAAGGTGCATTTGAGATGCACTTTCGTTTACTTCATCTAGCTGAAAGGTTTTATCACAGATGAAATCTGGGGTGGGTGTGAATAAAGACAGCAAACAAAACAAACAAAAACCGTATACGCAAAAACAACAAAAACAAATCTAAAGGCAGAAATAAAATGTTCTGCTAAATTATTTAATAGGATAATAAAAAATAATTATTATTATTTACAACTCTGCTACTCAGGTATACAATTTCTCTGCTCAGACACTAAAGCTTTATGGTGTTTTTTATGGTGACTAGTCTTTCAGGCCAATGTAGAAAGTGGAAGATGAGTTTTTAACAAAGGAGTTTCAAAACAAATATTCCAAGATTTGTTCGGGCAACTGAACTCATTCTTTGAGTTGCTGATGTTGTTACCACAACTGAGCCATTCTACACCCTTCTTCAGGCGTATAGTCTTTCAGGAAAGAGATGGGTCTCTTATATCATTATTATTTTTCTGTAATAATAAAATTATTTGAACAAATCTTGGAATGTTAAGGATTCTTCTCAAAGTTATAGACAATATAAAACAAATACATTATTGAATCATTTGTGGCTGAATGGTTAGAGTATGCAAATAGATATCCAGGCACCATCAGTGGGTGTGAGTTCAAATTACTTAGCTTCAACTTATTTATACTAGTCCATGACCCGTCGCTTTGCTGACGGTTATCATAAATGTACAACAAAAGGCTTGGATGATGGCTGCTACTGATACTATAAGTGTGACAGACATGGGGAAAAAGTTAGGTAGTATAAGAGGGAGGGACGGGAAAGGAGAGAAAAGAAAGTTAGGTAATTTAATAATTCTGATATGATATTTCAACTAATTTTATACAAATTCTTTGACAAAGACATATCTGGTCATTTTTCAGAGGAAGGTGGCTAATCTATATTTCATTAAACAAAGGGAGAAATTACACATTTATAAAGATTTAATATTCCAAATATTTAAAATTAGAAGGTGGGAAATATTAACTTCATATAAACATTTAAAAAAATATTTACTGAATATTTGTTTTCCCCTTTAGTAGATAATCATAAACATATACATTTTATATTTAAAAATAGATTTCTATAAATAATCTTTAAGAAAGCAGTACAGTTAATATATTTCTTTTTTTTTTCTACTTTAGGAGGTTATATATATATCATTGTATTCGCCAAAGATATAGTGATATTTGTCACGTGTATGTCATTGCATACTGGCAGATGGTAAATTATTACATAAATGTGTGTATTTGTGAGTTATAATTGGCAAAAACTGTCTAATCCCTGATCAACATAGTTTTGTGAACTCGTTGGATGTGCAAAATCTTTCAAATTGCCTCATATTATGATATTAACTGGGTTATGACGTCAATCAAGTTATTTTTTTGCCTCTGAAGATATTTAAAAGAAAAAGCATGTTATCAAAAACTCTTAAATATTGGATTATTTGAAGATGAGATGAGATTTATGGAAACTTTACATTCTTATTTACAACATATCTTGGAGATTATATTTATATCATACTGCTTACAATTCGAGGATATTCCATTTTTTTTTT
>VCCN01006703.1:6214997-6236824 GCA_006491835.1 Architeuthis dux | reverse complement strand
GTGTGTGTGTGTGTGTGAAGTATTCAGTGAATAGGATTATTTATATTTGACAGAATAGGATAATTATAAAGACATTTTTTATTAGGAACATATATTTGCTCAGCACCGGTTTGACTGTATGTGCTCTACTGCTGAGCTCAGTGGTAGAGCAGATCCTGCGTATAAAGCTACTTCCAAGGTGGATGTGAGTTCGATCCCTGTATGACAAACATTTCTTTATATATTTACACGATTTAGAATGGTCGTTTCTCTACCGAGTCAAACCGGTTCTAAGCAAATATACATTCCTAATAAAAAATAGATAAAGTCAGCATTTTCTTATCAGGGCATTTTGAGCCAAGAACGTCAGTATCCACTATGTATGTTGTTCTGGATTCTATAGACCTCTAGTAGGTCAGCATGTTTTCTTCTGTATTCAAGGGTCTCTAGACCCTTGTATATAATTTCCTATCAAAGAGGGATGTCAAGGTTTTAATAAAAACATACTTATTTTTGTGGATTAGAGTAACATAAAAGGATAATATTGTAATTTTGGTATCTTTACATGGTAAAATACTGAAAGAAAAAAAGGTTGAGTTGGGTCTCTATCACCAACTGTTTGTAGCAGGACTGGCCTGAGCCTTTATGGGATGCTAAGCATAATTTGATTTGGTGGTCCCCACTTTTGGCCACAATGCCCTAAGCAGCCGCTTAGTCTGCTTATGTCTTGGGCCAGCTCTGGTTTGTAGAAATCACAACATTCTATATTTCAAAATAAACTATTCAAGTTCCTGTAAAATTGTTGCTTAAGATATTTTTTATATCAGAAGAAAAAGATGACAGTGAGCAGAGGGGAAAAAAATATGTTGGCCAAAGCTTCTTTTGACACTTTAAAAAAATTTTTTTTAAATTGAAGAAACAGACCCTGTTTTCATTAAAAGTATCATAGATTGTATTATACCTTATATGCCGGACTATAAGATGAATGGTTTACAAAAGTATTTGGAGGACTACTGCTCACTGCAACTCATCCAAGCCCTATAACTGCTCATATTGAGCTTTGGGAGATGACCCCATAGTCATAATATCAGCGCATTGAACGCACATAATATTTTTTAAAAATTAAACATGTGTCTTATATTCCGGCATATACAGTGTTATGTTTGATGCCTATACAATAGAAATACAAACCTTTACAATGATTTCATCTGCATTTTCCACTAGGGTTCGGCAGTTAGTTACCAACTGAAAGATAAAATGGTAAAGTTATATAATAATAAATTTGGTACAGATGAAGAACAAATTATCATAGAATATATATTGGATAAACAACACCAATACGTTCAATAGAAATTACTATTATATACCCGTGTTGCTAATAAATATAACAAATAAATACTTGTATGGTATCAAATGGCAGTAAATATTTTACATTTCATGTCTAGAAATAAAGTTGCTCCAAATATTCTTTTGTACTGATCTAAATACTGAATAATTACTTACATCATTAAAGGAGTGCATGGCTTTTTTGACGAGATCTGGTAGAAGAAACTGTGATCCTCGATATTCTAAATGTGGATACTGAAAAAAAGGTGATCAGTGAGAATTTACATCGAAGACATGAATAAAAACTGAAATAAACATTTTTTTAAATATTAATGTACAACAAAGTATGCTTATCACTAATTATAACTACCGTATTTACTTGTATACAATCCGAGAAATTTAATATAAAAAAAATCAGGGTCAAAATTGAGGGATAGCATTATACTAGAGGGCAAAAAAATGATAACATAATATATTAGTCATTTTTAGCTACAAAAAGTGGGGTTAGCATTATATACGAGTAAATATGGTGCATGGCCATACTTATGTATTTGTTCTGCACAAAGTCAGTTCTGTGCTGTGCAATGAATTTGTCGCCATTTTCTCTAATGATCCAGTACATTCTTTGTTTCTGTAGCAATTGTGTTTGTTTTTTTAGAGCCAGAGTGCGATCCGGACACCCCTTAGGCTTTAGGGCAAGGAACACTTTTAAGGCAAATTATCACATTATGTCCAAGAAATGTTTTAAAACAAATTAAGATGAGCAATCCGTTTAAGAATGCCTTTATATAGCAGTTTTGGGCTGCTTGGTAACAAATACTTCAAGTATTTTTACAATATAGTATAAAAAAGAAACAAAAAGAATTCATTTAAAAAATATTTAAATCCTGATTTTTAAAACATCCATTTTTTATTCCTTCCAATAGAAATTAGAAGTTCCTCCAGATTCTTCCCATCCTTCAAATCATTAGGAATAAATTTTACAATAGTAGTAATTGAAATTTTATTATTAACATATACACTCTACACACACTATGCCAACACTGGAGTTTCTAAAAATGGACAATTATATCTTGAGACTACATCCAAAAGAAAGTTTATGTCATATAAATCTCCTCAAGCAGAATCTTTTTTTAATTACACTTGAATTTCTTTCTATGGAGGTCTAAGTGAAGCCCAGTTGAGAACTATTGCTTAAGAAAAGTATAAAATTAATCTGAAAATGACAAGAAAATAAGCTGTTAAAAATATTTTGATAAAAACAACAAAGACTCTAATGAGTCCTTATACAGAGGAAGCTTCTTTGGGTTAGGTTCTTTTAAATAACAATAACTGGCTGATACTGACTGATAACATTAAGTAAAGTATATAAAAATTTACATTCATTGTTATCTCTAATTAATATCTTTTTATACTTACTGTGCAATAACTGGCTGATAACATTAAATAAAGGATATAAAAATTTACATTCATTATTATCTGTAATTAATATCTTTTTATACTTACTGTGCCTCTGAGAGTCATGCTGAATTGATCCCCACTGGAATTGACAACACGAGAAGCCAAGAGTCGGACACCCTGTTTAATATTGGCAATAGGTTGAAGGCCACAAATATCTTTGAAAGAAATCAAGGCATCGTGTACAGTGTCTCGCAGCTCAAGTCCTTCCTTTAGGGGTGTCACAGCATTCTGAAAGAAAATACAAATATGTATTTGTACAATTCCTATCTTTCAGGAATACATCACCTATAACTGACAACAATATTTAATAATGAATCACATATATTTCTAGTATAATAAAAATGAATAAGAAAGGAAGGGTTAAATTTTCTTTAGATTTGGACAGGAAAAACATCAAAATATAAATTTTTGGATTTTTCACACTAGTTAAATTTAATTAATGCAACTATGTTTTAATCTCAAGAAAGAGCTATATAAAATTTTGGGGTGGATCCAAGGATTTTATTTTCAATTGTGAGGAAAAATATTTTCAGGATCCGTCCAAAAATTTAATAAAAATATCTTTCAATCAAAAAAAATCCCACTAAAATTTCATCAATTCCTTAATGAGGAATTGATGAAATTTTAGTAGGATTTTTTTCAATTGAAAAATATTTTTTATTAAATTTTGGGACGGATCCGGAAAATATTTTTCCTCGCAATTGAAAAAAAATTTCCTTGGATAGCTAACCATTTGACAAAATATCATTGAAATTCATTGAGAACTTTTGGAGATATTGTTTGGACAAAAGTGATTTTAGTCCAAAGTCATTTAGATGAAACTGATATTTGCTAAAGTGATGTAGACAAAAGTGATGCACAGTGATAAAAGAAATTCTTACCTTGAAAGTTTCATCTATGCATTTTATTCCTGTATTCTTCACAGATATTGATTCTCCTTTGCGATTTCTCTTTAGGCCTCTCTTACTTCCTTTCTGTAAAATAAGAGAAAACCTTTAGAATGAAAAGAGAAACTGAATACAAAACAAGACTGGCTACTGCAGGGTCAAACTCCACTCCTACTTCTATTCCGACTGAAGATAATTACTGCAACTTTTGTATTGTATATATAATAAATACAAATTTTTCATTAATATCTAAGACTTGTAATTTTTGCTCAGTCAGCAAGACAGCCTCCTAGCAATCAGTTGGTCATGAATTCAAATCAAGGTAGGAGAAAGTGAATTTTACATATTGGTTTACATCCCTATTTTTGCTGAGGATTGTTCTTGTTGTTCCTGTTACAGTGGGAAGACAAATTCAACTCCAGACTTTGTAATGGAGTTTAACAACATGGAAAATGGAATAAAGATCTTAAAGTAATAAGTACATTTCTATTGAATGAAGTCAGACATAATAAACAGGGAACAGCACTGGAGAATAAGATGGTTGAAAGAATCAGCTCACATGCTATGCTCAAATCATTTTATCAGCAGACCAAGCATAGATATCAATAGGACATGCAGGCCACTCATCAAAAAAGAACATAAAATAGATTTGAGATTCCAAAACCCTGACCCTAAAAATGGAAGTGCTGTTGAAATTCACCCAGTTCACTAGAAAGTCATAAGTTTAATGAGAGGGCCACAATAGTTCCAAGAGTTTGCAGACAGAGGCACTGGATCTGACATGTATGAGAGAGAGTACATACCACCTCAGAACAAAGCTTGGTATTCCAAAATACAACAGATACTGAGGAAGGCAGAAAAGTATAGTGGCTGAAATGTTGTGATAAAAAACACCAAAGATGGAGAAATTTGTCCAAATGAACTAAAATACATCAAAGTACACTTGGATAAAAAAAATCATAATAATCCAAAAATGAGAGAAAAATTAACTTACTCCACCACCACGTCTGTTGGTGATTGCAATGTGAACGAATAATGTACTATTCTCAAGAGGCTCTCCTGTGTATGATAAAAGTCTTATATGCCTGTAACCTGGAAAGTAGACAAAGAAACATATATAACAGAAATCAAGAACAAAAATTAATGGTAAGTCTAGAGAGGATTCATTGAACTCTTAAATTCATAAACTGCTTGTAATTGACAGTGGAACTCTTCAGTGAATAGCATAACAAATAGAGGAACTCTTCTGTGAATTGAATGAAACAATTTTTTTAAAAATCACCAAATGGGCAAAGGGAGATAATTTTAATCAGAAATTATTTCCCTTGAAACTGACATTCTATTTTCTTTGTATGAATTTAAGAGTTCAATTTTGAAAGTGCTAAATTTATTTTTTACAGGATTATTATTCTTGTATTTTTAGTAGTGTGCTGCTTGTTTCTTGACATAGTATACTTTATAACTATTTATGAAAGCATGTTTTTAATACTTCTTATTTATAAAGAAGTTAATTAAACAAAGTAATGTAATTAATAATTTACTACACATTACTGTTTCTATTAAATATTTATGTACATACAAGCATAAAAGGAAGAACCAGTTCCACAGGTCAGAATTATGATTTCTTTAGTATTTATTATTCATTTTTTGACTAGTATTTCTTTCATTTTAATTTGATTTGCTTTTTATTGCAACTCTCAGACTATCATTCTACAGTAAGTAAGAAATGTGGATCGAAACTGGTTAGGTTTTTCCATATTCAGTCTAATAAGTCTGTTTATAAACTGCTAAATTGAAAAACTCTAGTGGTAGCAGATTCAAAATGTGCTAGACCATGGGAGTTGCTAGACCACAGAGTGCCAAATTAGAGAGGTACAGCCTTTACTAGTTGTAAAATTAATACTAATTGACAATACTTCATCTGAGAAATTCTAAAAAATAATATAATGGTTTAATATTGATCATCATTTCTAAAAGTTTTGAACAATATGCACAAAATTACAGAGAAACAGGACAACTGATTTAATTCTCTTTTAGTTGCAAAGTACAGCAGATTGATTGTTATTGATAGAATTAAGAATTGGAGATTGCTGAAAAATAAGGAATGCAATCTAGCAAATAACTAATAAATCCAGTGCCGGATTAAGGCATGGGCTTTAGGGGCTGTAGCCAAGGATCCTTCGGCAGCTAGTGGGCCTCTAGAGATTAGGGTGAAAAGTTATTTCCTTTGTGAATGCTTAATCAAATATAAGTACTCTAAATTATCTATTTAAAAAAGAGTTCAATATATATATATTGTATATATATATTTTTGGTAAACATACTACTGAATGCATATTGTTTGACATGTCTAAGAAAGACTAAAACAGACTTGCTCTCATCGCAATTGAAAATGAAGTTCTCAAGAACTTACACTTTACTGGTGTTTTGTAGAAATTTGTTTCCAAGAAATTATGCAAAGCTAGTGTTTAAATTTTAATTGTTATTAGCCTTATAAAAATAAATTGAATTTTTCTTTAACTTTTTTTTTTTCATTTTGAAAATATTATTGGGGACCCTCACAGTACCTGTAGCACAGGGGCCTACAAAAGTTTTATTCAGCAATCTCTCAATTCAGTTCTTTGATTCTTTCCTGATTTCTGCCTAGAGCCAAATTCATGTATTTTGAGGATACACAGGAAGGGCGGGGGGAGAGAAAAAAGAATCACTGTCTTAGATTTTTACCTAAAGACGAAGATATGATATGAATAATCTTGTGGTTATTGTACATACCTGTTTCCATACATTCAAAAGGTATGGTGTACTGACCAATAAACTCATCCCCAATGAATTCATCATCCAACACAGCAAAACGAACTAAGGCCAGTTCAGGTAGGTTGATCTGGAACTCAAAACTTTCATCAAAAATAGGATTGTATCCTGTAGAGAAATGTTCAGAAATTATAGACAAACGTGTAATGCATACTATAACCAATAATATAATTTGAGCTTTCACAATAATGTGGAATAATAGCATTTGTTCTCCCATTGCAGAGAAACAATAAATCTCTTGCCAATACTTTGATGATAACCAGTGTAAAAAAAGAAACGGGACAAATTCTCATTTTGAAACAGAAATATGTGCAACAACTTCACCTTACTTCATGTCCTGTTATTTGCAAGAACAAGATTTTAGTGTTCATGAGTATAATGTTGTCTGATATTAGTGCCTTTGTTGCTTGTTGTTAGTTTCTGTTTTAGCTGTGTTTAGTTTGAACGCGTTTGGTTCATAACCAAGAGATGAACAAAGATGGGTTCTCAGGGCTATTGCCTGGTGAAGAGTAAGCTTTACTCATTCTCACTTCCGGCCCTCGTTTTTCGGGATCGGAAACAGAATGGGGGCTGCTAGGAGCTTGCTTCGGCGTGTTTATTATTAGGCATAAACATTAATACATACATAATACATAAACATAAAATTAGCAGTCTTAGCTGGTCTTTGCAACACTATTGTAAAAGTTATAAAATAAGTCTTTAGTATTATAGTTTCCAGCATTTCTTTTTACAAAATCTTTTATTAAAAAAAAAAATCCATAGCATCATTATTCAGTCATCAATGTATTTTCCATGTCTTTCCAAGACCTTATACCACCTTTCAGCTAAATTGTGTATTCTATCATAAAAATGTTATGATTAAAGAAAATCTTTATTCACCAACAGTCATATTATAAGTGGAAACTAAGATAATCTTAAGCTTTTATTGATAAAGGGAGACAAATTCCTTAGATTCTTTCTTACCATTATTGTTGACAGTCTTTGTCTTCTCTTCTGCACAATCTGCTGGAATGCCAAATATCTCAATTGTCACATATGGATCTGTAATATCTCCTTTGGCACCAGAACCTCGAGGTTTCGGAAAATTCTGACCGCTGATTATCTGAAAACATCACATGAATATTGTTAGTCCACAGATGTTGCTGTTTATTTAATATTTATTCATTTCAGTATTCTCTCTCTCTCTCTCTCTCTCTCTCAATATATTGTTATAAGCAGCTTTTACAGAATTAAATTGTAAAATGTAACACACATGCTTGTGCCTTCTCTCATCACAAAACAAATATACACAAGTAGCATAAATAAAAACCAACCAACCATCCATCCATTATTATTTTCAATTTGTTAAAAGGCAAATGATGAGAACTTTCCAAGTTTATCAAAATTACAAAGCAAAATCTTCCTCAGTTTATTAGTAATGCATCCACTTCTTGTTCATTTTGTAAAAGATGTTTTTTTTAAATAAAATATAAAAGACAACATATAAAAACACAAAGGTTTATATTTTAGACTCTTTAATGTTAATGAACTAACAGAGAATTGGATAGAGAGAGAGAGAAAGTAGTAAGACAAACTACATAGATCTAAGAAGAATGTTGACTGAGAAAGGATCTAAGAAGAATGTTGACTGAGAAAAGATCTAAGAAGAATGTTGACTGAGAAAAGATCTAAGAAGAATGTTGACTGAGAAAAGATCTAAGAAGAATGTTGACTGAGAAAAGATCTAAGAAGAATGTTGACTGAGAAAAGGAACTAGTGCACCTTCCCATTTCAGGCTGTAACCGTAACTGGCAACTCACCACAGAAAATGGGTGGTCTAAAGAAATGATATTGTCTAATACATCTACTTTTTTCTCCAGCCCTTTATAGAGCTATGGATTACACCTTATAGCACTAAGTTTGTGTAGTTGTATAAGATCCTGTGTTACCTAGACTGATTACAGAATATGACTCTCAGGAACATCAATTTGACTACAAGAGTTGCCAAAAGAAAGACTTTTCTGGCTAACATCACAAACTTATATTCAATAATTGAATGGAATCAAAGTGAGAGATGGATTCATGTCCTTCCCAAGTGCAAAGTGTATGTAGACCACCCAAGCTGGAGTTCTAATTACATTACAATTATCAAATACACTTCAAGAAATTATGCAGAAAATCTCTTACCCTGACATGTAGTGACTGAGGAGTGACATCAGGTAAAACATCTTTGGTATTGGCACTGAAGTAAGAAATTTGTTCTCTCATCACAGCAGGCTTCAACACATAACCAGATCCACCATTCTTCTGGAACCATCCATTGTATAAATCCATCATTAGTCCTGGTGTTTGGTAATTTACAGCAACTAAAATGAAGGAGGAAAAAAAGAAAGAAATCATTTAGATTTGTTTGAGATTTTGTCATCTGCAGTTTCAATCATATTGGTCAACATTTCTTATTCTGTTGACCTTTTCACATCATAGATGAAAAATTTGCAGTATTTATACTGTAATAAAATAAATTTACAGTAAGTCATTGTACCAATTGTAATATAATAGGTTTGATACACTAAATGTAATAAAATACTTCACTTTTGTAGGCCGGTGATCTTCCTCTTCTTTCTCTAGTCCTACCGACTGTTAAAATACAACTCAGACTTCTGTCATTGTGGTTAAGAGTTCTTGTTTTATTCAAAATATTGGTCGGAGAGAAAACAAGAGGTTGGATTAAGGATGAGGTTTCTTCTTCACTCAAACAAGGAACCCATTTCATGTAACCAACTCTGACCGCACGGAAAGAATGTTTTAACACCTCCATTCTTCTGTTTCTGCTTACATAGCCACTAATGCTTAAGCTGCTAGTTGCTTTAAAAAAATATGTTTTCATGGTTAAAGCCATGTAATCATATGTATACATAAATCATGTGACCTGATTATGTGCTCCGACTTCACATTTGACTATGTGTACGATTTTGATTTCAAGCTACGCTATTGAATATATTATAATGAAAAATCTTTCTTCTTTCTACCTTATGGAAAAAATGTCCTTAGAATTATTTCTCATGTCACTTTCCTGCTTTTGAGGGACTCTTTGAGAATTACATATCAAGTGAATATGAAAAAACAAAAGAATTAAGCATTCTATAATTTTTACTATGAAAGGACTAAATTAAAATTGTCAAACTTTTTGTGGTTATCGAGGACAAACATAGAAAAAATAGCTACACAGATAAAAAAAAAGTACAGCTTTAATATAAAAACATCTAATCATTTAATATAAAAACATAAAACAACCTTTTTATTATTTAAGATAAGTTTCTTTTTGCCATCAAAAAAGAAAAATTTTAAACCACTGTACAAAAAGGCAAAAGACAAATACTAAAATATGGCAGCTTTCCACCCACCAGGATAATACAAAATGTTATTTAAAAGTTAATTTTTGTTTTAACATTATTAAAACTTTTGATTATTAAAAAATATACAAGGCAAATGGATTATCAGATTGTCCAAATCAATTTAAAAATGAAGATTTAGATTAGAAATCTTTTTGAAAACAAGCAATAATTATACATAGGTAATACCAGAAAGGTTTGTGCCAGGTAATGTGTTCTGTTTGGTTTGTTACTGAAAGGTGCTTATTATTTATTAAATAAAAATTCCCCTATGTGCATCTCTGCATACAATTTTCATTAAAAAATACTTATTCAACCTTAAAATAAAAATTTAATAAAAATAAAATAAAATACACATTAACTCTACTAATAAAAATGAATGAATTACAAGTTTATCAGTACAGAGAAACATTTACCAGGCACATTTTATTTATTTTTCCCAAATTCTTTTTTATATCTCATCTGATAACTCCCAAAATTGCCCTATTAATTTATTTTCTATCCCAGATGATCTAAATTTATTTAAATTATTCTTAAAATTATTTATACTAATACTATTTTTCACATAAGACGGTAAACTATTCCAGTATTTACAAATTCTTTGGGAGAAAAAAATCAATTTGTTTTTATGACTTTGTTTTTACAATGGACCTAGCTAGTAAATTTCCCAGTCTATCTGACTTATTAAACATTAGAATTCCATTTTTGTTTTCAAGAAGCAGCTGGAAAGGAAAGATTTTTATTTTGACTAATAAAGTTTAAGATATTTTCATGCTATTCTATAGAATCTTATAATATAAAAGCTGTTGTCCCTTTTTGTTTGTTGGTTTCAGAAACAGAAAGGGGGTAAAGCAACTGTGTCTGTGTGGTCACCTCTACATCACTACTACAATTACTACTGCTGCTGCTTATTTCTCAATAATATTATGGAAAACAATTCTACTAAATACAAGCATCTCTGATTTTTCATGAATAAAACTAATGTTTTTTTCGTATTAAGAAAACATATTTGTTTTTTTACCTAACCTTTGCTTTGTTTTAAAATTATTAAAAATCAGAAAATATGAAGAGTTGTAGAAAAATCAAAAGAAAAATAAATTTTGTTTGAGGTATGCATTTTTTTTGTTTGCAATAAATACATTTATACTAAAATATATATTTGTATAATTTATCCATATGTAATTAATCTATAGTTTTCTATACTAGTAAAAATGCTAAGCATATTGATCATGGCAGATAGAGAAAACATTCAATATGAAGACTTACCTATTTGACAGCCACAATTCCAGAGATCAAGTGGATTGTAATTACTAGAGTCTACCCTCATTCCATTTGGGTAGATACGAGACAGAAAGCGCTTGTTGTGATTCACAAACTCTTCAGGTCCTTGTAGGGCCATTTTCAATGCTTGGTTTTCACTGATTGAACACATATGCCAGTATTTCTCTGAAATTGAAGATGTGGAACATTTTAAGTGACTAAAATCTTTGTTTCACATTTTTTTGTATAAAGTACAAACTAAAAAAACATCTATTTTGAAGTTTTTTTGGTCAAACTCTGGAGTTGACTGTTTTTCTATTGTAACAACAAGAACAATCCTCACCAAATTTAGGGAAGTAAACTCTTCACTGATTGTCTGTGGCGTCAAGTTAAACCAAACTGATATGTAAAATTAACATTTCCCTACCGTGATTTGAAATCACAAGCAACTGATTGGTACCGACTGAGCTAAATTATCAAGTCTTACATATCTATGAAAATTTATGTTAAAAATATGCATGGGCTTATTTCATTCTAATAAATACATTTATAAAATTACCATTTCTTTACCATGATTTGAAATCATGACCAAGTGATTGGTAGCTGGCTCTCTTAAACTGGCAAGTCTTACATATCAACAGATTTATTTATTATATATACAATACAAAAGTTGCAGTAATCATCTTCAGTCGGAATAGAAGTAGGAGTGGAGTTTGACCATGCAGCAGCCAGGCTTGTATCAAATAAAAATGTTCCAATTTATGCACTTATAAATTCTTTTAATGATATCAATATCAAGTGTGATTAATTTGGTAGATATTCTAATGTCTATCCGCATCATTCTTAGAAGATTAAGACTGGAACTGACATTACTTATTCATAGGATTGCATACAATAAAATGAAAGAAAAAATATGCAAGGTATAAATAAAAACTAAGTTGAACACAGAAGGTTATGGGGTGGGGGAGGAGATAAACAAAACCAAATCTTTCTGCTTTCAATTTAGTTTGTTTTTATATCTACTATCTCTAGGTATCTTTTTTTAAAAACTTTATTTATAATTGAGCAATCCTATGAATATGTAATGCAAGTCAATTCCAGACATAATGTTCACTGGGTGATGTGGATAAATATGCGAATATCAACAAAATTAATCACGCTTTCTTGTTTGTTAATGAAATATGGATGTCCCATAGCATGTTTTTGAAGCTATTAGGTTGTTACATATTAATTGTTTTTTGACTAATAAGATGAAGGATGATATAAACAGAAAACAGTAAATATTTAATCAAAATATGGTCCATTTGAGGTAATAACTTTTTCCCAAGAATCCTCTAATGATAATATGCCATTTCTATAAAATTCTTTAGTGGTCACAAATTCAGTAAAAGCATGATTTATGGCTTTCCTATTTTGAACCTTTCATTATGGATATGAAGTTCAAAATGCTTGAAAGGATGAAATTTTTAGGAGAAATGTCAGGTGAATATGGATGATGCTGCAAGACTTTATATTCCAATTCTATAAGTTTAGCCACAGTCAGCTGAGAGGTGTGGGGTCTGTCAGTCATGGAGCATTTCATTCAGTTCATATGGGACCCATTTTTTTAACTTTTTCTATTGTTTATACCATCCTTCATCTTACTATTCAAAAACGACATTTAATATGTAACAACAGGTCTGGTTCATCTTACTGAACGTTGATTGGTCACTTTTTTTCAGAGTTTATTATTTACCAAAAACACTGGTTAACTGGTTTTTTTCTGAAATTACTGCGGTGGGGGTATGTTAATGTTTCCAATTTATGAAAACAAAAGCATCTATTGTAAATCTGGTATTTATTTACGATAAGATTTAGTACTTATAACATATTGTGTATAAGATTTAAGAAGAAAAAAAAAAGGATTTTATTTACAATCGTGTCTGTACGTGATTTATGAGAAGAAAAAGGATTTGTTGTTGAGTATTTATAATAAAAGAAATTTTATTTTCATAAATACATGTTGCTCTGTGTTATGTGTATTTATATAATAATTATAATTTTCATGATAAATATCCATCCTATTGTTTATCATTTCTCAATTCTAAAAATGTATTTCATAATTTTAAACTATCTACAGTAAAGTTCAAGCATCAATGAAATTATTCTTCAGCCATTAGGTCAATAAGTAGAAGGATGTCATTTATATAGAAAATGCAACATTTTATAGTACCATTATTAATCAGAGAATACCATTACTACATATTCAAACTCAGTCATTAAACAAAACTAGCATCAAAATGGAGCCCATATTCTGCCTATCAATAGAGTTTTCCTCCAAACTTAAAAGTATAACAATCTATGATTAACTTTCTTTTTAATGTTCTCTTGTATAGGTAAAGCGTCTCATCTCTTAAGAGACAACTCCCAATGGAGTATGGAGTCCGGTGACAACGACCCAGTTTCTGTGCATGCGTCATCTTAGTGATCCTTGCAAGTTTCAATCTGGTTGAGACCAGGACTTCATTCCGTTTTTATGACCACCTCCTTGGTAGGATGCAAGTTCACCAAAGGGATACCGCCACCCTAATCACACAGCATAGAGTGTACTCAATGAGCAGGGAAATTTGTCCTAATGAAGAGTTTTCCACACACTTCGCTCATACTGGTAATCGAACCCACAACTTTCTGTGTGTGAGGTAGACATGCTAACCATTACACTATCCGAGCATACTCTCTTGTATAGGGTTGTTTTTATTGATTTTTTCAAAGTAAAACTTCAAAGAGTTATATGGATAAACCATTTTATATCAAAACAAATATATCTGTGACCTTCTTTGAAAAGCTTGATGGGTACATTTTTTGTTGTTCTACATTGAAAGGAATCCATAATTGCATTGTTGTTAATGGTCAGTGCATATAATTACCCAGATAAAAATGTCCTTTATCACAATATTACAGTTATTATATCTCTTGTAATCTAGGGTTTGGAAAAACATCAGTTCTAATCATGACCGTCTGCATTTTTTTAAGATTTATACTTCCTTATAATCTTTTTGAATCCTGTATATTATATATTTGGGTAAAATAGACTTTGGAACAATTTATCTTTTTTTTTTGAATGAGTTTATTTAAAAAAAACATTTTTCCAGTAATCATTAAAAAACACCCAAAACAAGCAAACTGAGAATAGATTAATATATTCATTTTTAAAAATTATAAAATTTAATTTTGAAAACATACATTTTGACAGTATCTTATCGAATGATTGAACAAAGTTAAAACCATCTTACGTGATTGTTGCGATGCTTGGAAATCTTCAAACCGGGTTGAAACACAGTAATTCACAAGATCTGACAACTCTTTCGCAAGTATATGTTTTCGTATGGAACCATCCTGAAAATAGAAGTCACAGCAAGAATAGTAACATTCCAATACTTCAGTGGGATTTTTTTATGGAAGAAAAGTTTGTAGAAAGTAAAAAGGTGCACAAAGAACCTGGTCATAAATCTCCATGTATTTAAAAATCATCAAGTTACACCAATGATCATATCAAACATTAAAAAAAAAGCAAAAATAAAACAAAGAACCTGGTCATCCAACTCAATTTTTACTTATGGAGATGTTTTGAAGACTAATATTATTAAGTAAGTGAATATACAAAACATGATCAATTTGCATATATGTTAATGTACATACTCTTGGAGCAGGAAGAGTATATTTTCTAACAAATGATTACAAAATAAAATGTTTTTCTCATGTTTAAAGACTATATTATTCATGTTAGGGCTGTCTTTTATTATCATGATTTTCAGTATAAAGAAATAGATTTATGAAATTATAATCATGGAAAAAATACCTATCTAAATTATGGATAAAATACATATAAAATGTAGTAGATTTTTAAAACAGAAATTTTACTTTTAGGTTTCTATGCATTACAAAACATTAAATTGTAGCAGATTGTTATTCGAAGCACATACGTGATGATATACATTCCCTCACTTCTACACAGAAATGGCTTTAACTTTTGCTAATTGTCTGACTTTTGGCATATATTATTTATTATTAACATTTTATATAATGATACAATGACAAAAACTTATATAATATTTCTTGAAGAGTGATTTCAGTTTTAGAAAAATCAATAAAGAAAAGCCTATTGTTATATTTTTATCTTGAAAAATGTCAAGAGAAGGGAGCACACCAACTTTATATTAAAATTTAAAGGAAACCTTTTCCTAGACACAAAGCATTTTATTTTTCAATGCTGCTTTTATTTTGTATCAAATTTACGCAGACTCTTCCATGGCTTGAATGAGTTTGTTAAGCTCCAGATTCAGGCCAATCAATAAAAGAGTTGACAGCTATATCATGTCATTACATTCTTGTCTCGTCCTCGGACTTGAGTTGAAAGGAAGACAAAGTTAAGCAAGAGAAACAACAAATTTTTCAACAGAAACGAGATATTAGAAAAAACATGGTTTATCTCAGTCCTGTGAGATTCAAAATTATTAAGCACCTTAACAGCTCACTGTAAACTGACTAGTATTTTCTTTCATCACGACTTATTCAGAACGTCAGTCTATGGCAGTGAGTAAACAGTGCAGATCAGAAATAATTTATTATTTATTTCCAATCTTTGCTGTTTACTCACTGCTGTAGATGACAGTCTGAGTAAGTTGCAATAACATTTTTAACATTTTATTTTAGTGTGAAAAAAAAGTATACAATTTGTATATACAAGTACACATCATAATCATATTTACACAATATCTAGGGCCTTAGACCTTTGCGGTGGTGTAATAAACATAATTCTTCTTAAAATCATTTATATCAGTTGATAGCACTACATATTCCAGTAATCTATTCCAAATCCTATCACTATTGCTAAAAAAGAATTTTCTGATATTCAATCTACTTCTACCGTATATGTGTGACCTCTCAGTCCCTTGTACCCCCTTCTAGTAAAAAAAGATTAAAGAATAATTTAAGATTAAAGAAAGTACTAGTAAAAGATTAATAATGGTTTAGAATGCTTCATCTAATACAAATAAATCAGGACAGGTCTGGTTAGTCACATGACCAATGACTTTTGGCAGCATCAAATAAAATATTTGAAAAAGGGGTGATCAATAAATAAATTACTTCTCTTGCCTTTTGTTGGGTCGTGATCACTAAAAAAGTTTGAATTTTCAAAAAACAATTTTGAACTCTGCTGGACATAAACTAAGGGAGCAATTTAGTATAAACTTACACTGTAAATTGAACCCCTGTTAAAAACCTATTTGGGAGGGGGGAGAATTTGAAGCCCAGCCCCCTCCAAAAACAAGTTTTTTCTAGACATAATGAGGAGTAAATGTTTGAATTCTCATCCCTCTAGCTCCATTAAGTGCAGCCTGTAGACATGATACATACATAGCCAGCCAAACCAACTTAAAAGCTGAAGAAACTTATGTTGATAGTCTTGGTTGGTGGTTTCTAATAATAAAAACTGTAAACTAGTTTCCTTTAACATTCTCAGCATCACTATTCTTCTGAATGATAATTTCAAGCAGGTTTAACACTCCTAACATTCTTTAGGCATAGGTTTAATTTACTTTTTCTATTTGGATGCAGAAATTGATAATGGTATTATACTAGATAATAGAAAATTTAACAGTATTCAGATAAATTATCTTCAGCTTTTTAAAAACTTAACCAGGTTGAAATTAGAACTCTTGCCTTAGGCAATTTGCTTCATTGAACAAAGAACAAACATTAAAAGTCATATAAATTTCACTGAACTGCATTTTAAAATGTAATAAATGTGATGGGAATATGTTGATTTTTATTCAGATAGATCCAATGACTGATTAATATGTTGAGAGAGATGATATCTAATAGTAAATACATACTGCTTATATAAAAGAAATCACAATAAAGAAACAAGGAAAAAAGAATTCTAAGAAAGAAACATTTTCTTAAAGTAAAATCAAAATCCAATGAAGTTAATTACGGTAAGTAAAAGAACAAAGGACAATTTTTATTTCTTCAAAATCTACTTACTCAAGCAACAGCTGGAAGCAAAAAAGATTTCACTTTGGAAACAAAAAATGTTGAAAAATATTAAAAAAAAATAAAGATGGATAATTAGATGGCATGTTGGTTACTCTCACTACTACTCTGACATCACCTCCTACCACTTATTCGACGGAGTTCCAAGTTTATAAATGGAGGAGCACAGTCGAGTAATTGATGAGCCTTAAGTCTCGCCTTGAGCTTTAAGTCTTGTTTTTGTGCAAAGTTGCACTTTTAAAAAGAGCCTCGTTTTAGAAGGAATGGTCCAAGCCGTTGTTAACCAAAGAGAGAGAGAGAGAAGACACAAGTTGTTTATGAGCGAAACATAGTGAACTGGAATTACAGTTCACGTAACCAGAAGTTCTTTCTTATTTTGTGCAACCAGAGAACAACAAAGATGCAAATGTATACAACAATCAGCCAACCAGGATTATGCCGTAATATAGAATATATAGATGACAACGAGAACAGCAGATATAACAAGACTTATGGCACATCAACTACTTTTTTTTTTAATTCTCTTATTTCTACCACCTTAAGTCATTTTAACTCTCTTATTGTCATTTTAGTCTTCATTTTAAACATGTCATGCTTTAGTGTTTAAAAATTTACAATTTTAACATCAATAAGCTGTTTTAAAACATTTTTTTAACTCCCTTCTTACTAACTCTTTGATGTGAAAAGTGGCTGAACGGCCTTGCTTAGGGTGACCAAAAGTAAACAAAAAATAACATGGCATTAAGTCAGTAAAAGAACACTAATGATATGGAAAGCTCATTTTATATTTTGGTATACAGTTACACACATACATTTTAATGTCTTCTTTATATATTAAGCATACATTTTTTGTAATTCCCTGTTTTAAAAAAAGTGAGTGAACTGTTAAAAGGAAGAAATCTGAAAGTAGAAACCTGTGAAGAAATGAAAAGCTGAAAAGAAACAAATATGAAAGAAAGGATTTGTCTTTAAAAAAAATATAAAGATTCCCAGTTGATTTTGTCTGAATTCATCAATTCTTTGTGCAGTATTAATAACAAAGACTAAATCAAAATTACTGAGCAATATTTCAGATTGAAAAATATTACCAATCAAAAGCATTAACAGAACAAAAAAAACAAATTTGCCAACCTGCAAGATGCACTTTGAAAAGAGAAAAAGAAAGGAAAAAGAAAAGAAAAAAAAAGCAAATATTATATGGCACCCAATGCACCTGTACTTTGGATAGGAGGCCAAGCACCAAAGTCTCAAGTTTGGATAATCCCATTTATTGATTAGTAATGATAATTAGTGTAATATTCAAACCATAAACAATAACATCAATAATTTCCAAGTAATAGTTAATGGAGTAGCAATAATTTTGCATTACATGCAAATATCTACATTAAGCTATTGTTACAAAAGTTATATTTATGCAACATAGAAATTCTTTGTTGCATTAAACATGCAGGAGATAAGAATGGTAGTCAGACCTACAGATTTGGATTTGAATAACCAGAAATTAATGACAGACTATCAATAAAATGCAATTAATGAATTCCAGGCATATCAATATGCACAATAAAATGAAGTTATAATAACCGGTCAAAGTAACTTACACGAGTTGTTATTTCAGCAACAAGCAAGAATCCTAAAAGCTTTTCACAGTGAGATTTGGTTTGGACGGGTTTTACAACACGGACATGCAAGAGACACAGTGAATGTTGACATTAACATGCACTAAGTGTATTTATTGAACAGTGCTAATATACCAAAAGTTATGATGACAGGCAGGGCCGGCGCTACGCACAAGGAAAACTAGGCGGTCGCCTAGGGCGCTAAGATTTGGGGGCGGCACACTAATTCTGAACAACTTGGACAAAATTTCTTAATCTAACTAAAAACATGAAAACTAAAACCAATGCTAGCAATGTTGAGAAAAAAGATTTATTGGAAGTGTTTCTCGAAGAATAAGAAGATTTCTTTCTCACAAGAAGCAACAATGCTTTGGGGCGAGGTAGAATTTATACCTTCTCCCCCATCCTCTATTCTGTAAGTGAGGTCACTCATGGGACAGAGGAGAATGGAGGATGGGGGTGGAGCAGGGGATGGTTGGGGAGAAGATGAATGCACACATTGTAGGGCTGGCCTGGGGCACTGAATACCCTGGTGCCATTTTAACAAATACAAATCATATATAAGAAATCTGATATATGTTGTTGAAAATATTTAATCAGAGTGCTCGACATACGAAAAAGTTAATATTATAATTAACACTTAGGGAACACAAAAGAATGGGATATCATCTGTGAATTGGTGAAATCTGAAGAATGACTGCGTCAAAAAGGGGAAAAGGGAGAAATTCCACCAACAGAAAGAAAAATTAGCCATTGCTGACCCGCCAACTGCTAAGCAAGAAATACGTATAGT
Organism: Architeuthis dux; assembly: GCA_006491835.1. NCBI lineage: Eukaryota > Metazoa > Mollusca > Cephalopoda > Oegopsida > Architeuthidae > Architeuthis > Architeuthis dux. Next base: position 6,217,284 of record VCCN01006703.1, on the reverse strand, counting down.
CAGCTTACCATCAAGAACTTGTTTCAATATGGAATAAATATATATATATATATAAATGAAGTATGCAAATATTAGACTGTATCCAGTGCACTGCTATCATGACTAGAGGGCCATCTATCGAAGCTCGAAAGGGACAGCTATGGAACTTGGATGAGTTGCAGTGACCAAGTAGTCCCCCAAATAATCTTGTAAACCATTCATCGTATATGCAGGAAAATATATATTAGAGAAAAACAGAGCTAATTCAGTGATGCTTGTCTTACTCAAAATAGCAACCATTTCAAAGAAAGAAATTATTTATACACACATTCCACTCCCATACCAAAAGTACTTTGCTTCTCGCCCTAACATGATATCTTATGTTCATTATTACCGTTAGCAAAACTTTTATACAGATATTTACTGTATTAGTCCATTTTCTACTTTATTTTATTCATTCAGAGTATAAAATATATATATATATATACACACATATACGTGTGTTTGTAATTTTGTTTACAGTGCAATCATGCATCATTTATGTATTATATGCTATGAAAAAGATACAAATACGAATTGCTACCCAAAAGTTTAGGGAATTTGAACAGGTTGATCAATCTGTTTATCTGTGAAGTTACCCAGCATTTCCTCATGTCTTGCTTGACATTTCACACATCTCTTAAAAATCACTCAATCAGGAAATAAAAAACCCTCATTTTCTGTCAATATTTCGAGCCCTAAGTACCCTAAACTTTTGTGTACCACCTCGTATATGCTGATGTGTTACTTCATCTGTCTGTTAAGTAGCACGAGGCATTCATGAAATTTTTTTATGAGAGTTATCTCCCTTAGATTGTATGATTTTCTAATTGATAGCAACCTTGAATGGCTGTTAACTTCAGAGAAAACTACTTAAATATACGCCAGAGGATCCTATGATACCATATGGAAGTATTGTTGATTAGATTACAACTATAAATGTAACGATATTGGAATATTGCAATTAATTTGTTTGTTCTATTTATTAATTCTAAACAAGAGAAAATTTGAAGTAACTTTTTAAAATTTAATTTTTGATCACTCGATCATGCACATGCTTCTCTTCTAAACCGTATTTATTCATAAGCAAAATAAAGATGAAATCAAGTTAAATAAATTAGTAGTTGATGGCAGAATAGCAGAAATGAGTTCGATGTCAGTATACAACAGCAGAAAGTATAGAAAGATGCTGATGAGAATGCAAGAAAGAAAAAGAATAAGCGGGCTAGAACCACTTTAGGAGAGGCCAGGATGGGCCTGGCACCCCTAGAGGTTGGAATATTCAAACAAGCAAGTACCAGTAGATACCCTTTTATTAGTTTTCTTCCGTTCAGTCTCCGAGCCCTCGTCCTCATCAGTAACATAATCGTCATGTGCTGTGCTTCCAGTCAGCTTCTTTGCCTGTCAATGAAAATGTGTGTGTGCTCATAGAAAGTGTGACGACTACAAAATGGAAAAGAGGGACATGTGGTAGGTGACGGGGAGTGATGGGGGTGATCAAAAGGGATTGACACATGCAGGTTTAGCAAACCAGAAAGACCTGGGGTAAGCCACATATAGATGGTGATGGCAGTGTAGGGTGAATCAATAAAGGGTGTTGGTGATTTTGGTGTCGTTCTATTTGTTGGGTGGATTCAGAATTTAAGTTAAGGCGGAAAGAATAAAGTTGGTACGGTTCAAAGAACAATTGTAATTCAAAGATTTATTTTGACTAAAAGATGGTTAAAGATCATGTTAGTTGAAATATATCAAAGTGAAAACATCACTAATGGCAAAAAGGATCATGGTTTTGCTGGGCAATCAGGATGTTGAAAATGGCCTAAACAGCTGTAACATGTACATCCATCAGAAGGCACACATCAATCCAATACACAAGGCGGAAATACATCCATTAGAATTTTTAAATTTTAAGGTTTTTAAAATTTTGAAGTTTTAGAATTTTAATATTTTATAATGTCTAGAACACAGATTGAAAGTATTTTTCATTTTCATAGTTTGTTGTTTTGCTGTTATGAATTTTATAATAAAATTAAGTGAATAAATATAAACCCTGCTGAGATAAGCAAGCAGATGACATATCCCTTAGTGCTGCTGCTTGAACTTAGTATTTGCAAATTAATTTCATCCTAAGTTAAGAGTTTTTTGTTTTTTAATGTTTCTAATTACTTGAATTAGTCATTTATATTTCTTTTTTTTTTCTTCCAAATAATACTGGTGCGTTAAACTCATTTAAAACAACGGAAACTAAATTTAACATAAAAATAAAATT
>VCCN01006703.1:6105070-6130750 GCA_006491835.1 Architeuthis dux | reverse complement strand
CATCCAGAATAAAATAAGAAATACACAGGTAAAGCATTTACGCAACACTAACCATTCAACAATTTTAGACGCATATTAGATTCAGTGTTTTTCTCTTTTTTTAGCTCATCACTTTCAACATGAATTCTTCCACAAATATGCATACTCATCAGAGAGTGTTAGAAACTTTTCCACTAAAAAAAAAATAAAATGGAGTGAGAAAAAAGAGAGAGCAAATGCAGTATTTCTCTATGCACAATGCACAAATAAGCATTGGCATTTACTTCAAGTCAATTGTAACCTTCACATAACACAATAAGGTAAAGTAGTGAGAGAAATTAAGTGGAAAAAAAAAAGAAGAGAAGTCTGCAGCTTTGTATGAAGAGTGTCTTGACAAATGAAGTAAAATGGCTAATTTTCAGAGTTAGCTTCATGTCAGTGAAAATGAACTGATCCCATCTAATTTGACTTCTTTTAACACTATATTTAAATATTATCATAAGGGTTAGACCAAACTGCTTTTGTTTTAAAAGCACTCAAGGAAAATGGGTGAGAGGAAAACCTGCTGACAGAAACTATTCCTTAGTAACAAAGAATGTATGTATGTACATGTATTTTTCATTCCCTTTCCTCACATATGAATAGATTCCACACACACACACACAGAGACATTTTCTTTCATCTTATTTCTGTTGCTTTTTATTGCAACTCAAAACTATCATTCTACGGTTGTTAGTAAGCAGCATGGATTGGAAATAAAGAATAAGCCTCCTGCAAGATTCGAACTCGCACCATTTTCCTCGGGAAGCCAGCCTGTCTGTGGCAGATGTCTTACTGTTTGGTCCAACCAGTTACAGAAGCTCAAATCTAACCATATAACATTCATTCTTTATTTATTTTCCTCCAAATGCCTACAGTAAAATGTAACAGAAATAAGATGAAAGAAGTAGTAGTCAAAAATTGATAATAATTGAAAATGTTTCATCTAAGGAATTCAAATATATATATATATCTACTATGGAAAAAAAGCCTTAGAGGCAACCTTTTTTCAATAGTAGATATTAGCTCCAAATGATAGTTTTAATTCCTACATTAAGATGTTGAGCACTGTCTGATTAAAATATGATCAACAACATATAACGGATTTCTTATTTGTTATAATACTACTACTACTACTAAATATATATATATATATAATCTAGTTATATATATTGTCACATCCACAGACAGCTCTGTTTCGTCGTTTTTACGACTCATCAGTGTGGCTACTGACTATATATATATATATATATAATCTATGTACACACACACATATGATATAGATGCATATTTAACCATCATTTTACAGCTAGGATAGACAGTCTTATCATGGTTGTACATAGATACATGCCCTTAACTGCTCCTGTAGACAGGAAAATAACACCACTTATGTACAATGTTTACAAATCTAGTATAATATCACTAAGTGTTTTTTATGACATTCAGCTTGACTGATCATGGAGCTTCAGCCAATCAATGAAGGAATGAAAAGGAACTAGATAAAACTAAATGATTGGTCAGTCCTCTTTCCTGTTAGATAATGGCTTCTGTTTTCTCACTTGATGTAAACACAAAAATCTACAAACATCTCACAGAAGTACAGCTGTGAACAGAAAATCTTATAAATTCATAAAGATATCGACAGGGAATTTGAAAGTCTTAATAATTCATTCAACATAAAATAACCACTAGAGTTAAGGAGTTGATATGTGCCTCTGAGTTCTCTGGCATAAGTTAGATTTTTGGCTTTTCTTGCTATTCTTAAATTTGTTATCAATACTTATCAAGTTGAAGAAGCTGAAACTGAAGTTAACTTCTAAATTTATTATTTCCGTGTTTCTCAAAGTAGTTGTTTTTATTCTACTGATTTCTTTGGCTTGTACACAGACATATGATCTGCATACACAACTTCTAAAAATTAGGGAAAACTAAAAGTATATTACAGTATAGACCGGATTATAAGATAAATGGTTTAAAAGGGTATTTGGAAGACTACTGCTCACTGCAACTTATCCAAGTCATATAACTGTTCATATCGAGCATTGGTAGACAGCGCCCTAGTCATAATACCAATGAACTGGGTGCAGTGTAATATTTGTGAATATTTTATTTATAAATTAAATGTCAGTCTCACATACCTGCATATCTCTTTTTTCAGTGAGCTACTGGCCTTTACAGAGTGATTTTATTTTACCTGATCAGTTTTTCTGTTAAGGGTAAACTTGTAAATACTGTTTCAAATTCTGAGATGGAGCATTGTCATTATTCAGACTAGCATCCTGCCTGATCTTAGTCATTTATGTTGCAGTGTTTTGGGTCAATGTGTTCTTCAGCTTTCTTTTATTCCTTTGAGGAGGGGGGGGGACACATGGGCTGAAATACAAAACTAACATGGGCTGAGGTAAATAAAACTGAATAAAAACGAGAATATGAGCCAAAATAATTAATGAAATAACTAGTGATTTTACTTTTATATATTTTTTTAAATTTCATGGATGAAGCATTGTCAATAATCATTAATTTTTCGACGAGTATTTGTTTAATCTTAATTTCAGTTGCTTTTTATAATTCTACAGTTGTTAGTAAACAATGCTGATTGGAAATAAACAATAAGCATCTGGTGAGACTTACTAGTGACCGTAGAATGATGATCTGATAGTAGCGATAGAAAACAACTGAAATTAGGATGAAAGAAATGCTATTCAAAAAAACTAACTAGTAATTCAAGAAAATTTTGTATCAGCGGATTTTTAGTTCTAAAATCATGTATTTCATAATAGTTGTTTCACTTTTTGCAGCAATTAGTGTACAACAGTGTTTAAGTAAATAATCTCAAACTTTCAAATAGTTCATCGGACAATTGAACTCCTGGTTGTTTGTGTTGTTAACATGACATTTCTGCCAATCCATTCTTCAGCCTTCCTCAAGTGTAATATCCGAATGTGTTGGGGCAAACAGTTTTTAATTTTTAAAGAGGTCTGGATATTACACCGGAAGAAGGCCGAAGAATAGATTGGCTGAAACTTCATGTTAACAACACAAACAACAAGAAGGAGTTCAATCGTCCGAAGATGTAATGACCCTTCTCAAAACTATAGAATAAAATTTGAAACTTATTTACAGATTATGAATCTATTATTAATTTTAAAGTTACTTGTGTGAAGGATCATAAGTCTAGCAATAATCATTATCTCGATAACTGAGTACTGGTAGAGTAATGCATAGTATTTAAAAATGGTTCCTATTTACATGATACCGCCTGTCTTATTTTATTTGAAATGATATAAAGATGAACAGAAACATATTTCTCTGTGGGAGAAAGGGTGTCTCACTTAATACTGCACAGTGTAGACTATAAGGGGTTAACTGATATGGATGTCAACTCATCTAAGTGTAGCTTATAAGGGATTAACTGATATGGATGTCATATCGCCTAAGTGTAGCTTATAAGGGATTAATTGATATAGATAACTCTCCCAAGTGTAGCTGATGAGGGATTCACTGATATTGATGTCATCTCATCTAAGTGTAGCTTATAAGGGATTAACCAATATGGATGTCATCTCGCCTAAGTGTAGCTTATAAGGGATTAATTGATATAGATATCTCTCCTAAGTGTAGCTTATAAGGGATTCACTCCTTTTGGACTTTTGTGTCTGATACAACTTCAAAGCAAATATTCATCATGTAGTTCTTTTGGTTTATGAGAGGAGTAAACCAACAAAAAAACAAACTAACCTTGATTTCTCATCTTGAATTGATAGCTTCAATCATAAACCTTCTATTTCATGCAATTTATTACCATAAAATTAGGTTATAAAAGCTAATATGATTTTCTTCAAAGTCCAATTGGTTGATTTCTCCATATCATTGGCCTTTCTATATTGGAATGGATGTATACTGACAGCTTTTAAAAGTATTTTTTATTCAACTAATGTAAGAATTTATCATTTATTCTTCAATTAATACCTACATGTGTTTTTGCTATTATGCAATGGTAAGCAAGTTAGTCTCATAATCCATTGCAAGTGAATTAATTACTTACTGGGTGCACCACAATTGTGACCTTGCACCAGATTAAGCTAAGCTTAATATATTTTCACATACACCTACCTATATAATACAGACTCAAACAAACAATATTATCAAGTGAAGCTCATGATATATTGCAGCAAAAACTATACCTAGCTATTCTAAACATCTCCCACTTCAGATACCTGCAAAAAATATCATTGTTCATGTTTCTGCTAGCATTCCTTTAATAGGAACACAAGACATTTTTGTCATCAATTGTTCAGTAACTTCAATCTGCTGCCTTTCTTTCAACTCTTAACAGAAATGCAGTTATAACAGACATTAAGAAGTATTCACTTAAAGGTCACATTTGGCAGCCATTAAGCTCGATGTCAACTCACTTATATTTTAAGTATTTGGAAATAAATAAATAAATAAATAAGGAAAACTACTCTACAATTAGCATTTAATACACCTGGAATTATCTCACTTGAAAAATTGCATCATCATAATAAAGATTTTTGAGGTGAGCGCAAATGCAGACTCTACACTATTATTATTATTAAGTTGCAAATTGGACTGGAAATTGCTTTATTCTTCAAGTTAGAGCAATACCATTAAAATGCTATAACAAAATCTTACTACGATGTGCTGTTTTTGCTGTGTTACGGTCACAAACATGTCTGTTATGTGGATGTAAGGTAATCCGACCGAATGGTAGAGGTAATTTGACAATGTGGAAATGAAAGATTGAGAAAAACTTGCTACGTCTCAAACATATTTATTATCATTAAGATACGCCCTGATGCATTTCACCGAGTTTCATTCGGCATCTTCAGAAGCCCTTTTGCAGTGCAGAAAACCCATGTGTGTTCAGTCTGACATGTTTGTGTGAAATGTATACGGAGCTGGGAAAAACATAAACAAACAGAAACGGTAAAGCGTCCCGTCTCTTAAGAGACAACTCCCAATGGAATATGTTGCCCGGTGATGAAGACCCGGTTTCTGTTGCATGCATCAGCTTTCCTTACAAGTCTCAAGCCTGGTCGAGATCAGTACTTTATTCCTACAAGTGTTTATGACCACCCCCTTGACAGGATGCAAGTCCACTGAAGGGATACCTCCACCCAAATCACACAGCTTAGAGTGTACTCAATTAGCTGCTGAGTGCACAGGGAAATTTGTCCTAATGAAGAGTTTTCCACACTCTTTGCTCATACCGGGAATCGAACCCAGGACCTTCTGCATGTGAGGCAGATGTGCTGACCATTACACTATCCAAGTAGACATCAGAAAGTAGAGCGTTCCTGTAAAAGCCTTTCCTAAGCTGAAATAGCATAAAGCGAAGAAGGTTAGGGTTAGGGTTAATTTATGTGGGAGAAACTTTTGAGCGTTCCCCAGACCAAAACATGGTGAGGATGGTATGTCAAGCTAATTCATCGGAGGTTGTGGTGGGAGGAACAGGAGACCAGGGTGAAGAAGAGCGTGGAAGAGGGTGTGCACTGCCTCTATAATGGCTCACTGCAAAACAAAAGCTGAACACTACTTTTGCTCCGCCTTTTTCCGTAAAAGGCGAAAAAAATGGTGTAAAGCAAACTTTCAAAAAGCGAGTTGACTACCAGTATTTGAATTCTATTAGATAATCTTTTATTTTCATTTTTTAGAAAAGAAACTAAAAATTGTTTCATTGGAAGAGTGCATTGTTTCAAATGGTGGGTAGGAGATCATTTTATCAGCAAAATTGTTACTTTCAAGTGGAAGAGTCCATGGTTACTGACAGAACCAAGAAAATCACACTGCTCATTATGTAAGTAGATTAAAAGGCAGAGATCCACATTGAATGCTTTGTACCTGAAGAGTGCATCAAAGTAGAGTTATTTTCTTACCAACCATTAGGGCAATACAAATTTAGCCTATAATTTATATCCGTTGGACCGTACTTGTCAAAGTATTTTAGATTTTGTATACAAAGTCTAATGCGTATCTGTTTCCAAATATATTCATATTGTGAGGGGAAAAAACCCTAATCTTTCACTCACAAAGATTTGAAATATTTGCTTTGTGATATATTCATCCATTTTAGTTCTAATTGAGTGCCAACATCGATTTTTCTCTCAGACACTCCCAAACATCATTACAACAATTATAGCAGAAGAGAAATAAATAAATGCATTATCTTTTTATTCAAACAAACCAAAATCAACATCATTTTTTCCTATTCTTGCTTTCACGAAACTGGATCAAAATGAAAAAGTATCTCAAGATAGAAGCTAGATCAAATTAGATATTTGAACTCTTGACAATAAAACATTTAAAACTCTAATTTCTTAAGTGCATAATCTAATAAATAATAAAAGGTGTACCATTTATCATTAAGATATTGAAACTACAGATCATTTTTCTTGAAATTTTATCTACAGCTTTACAGAGGTGCTTTTTAGAATGGATTATAAACAAGTAAAAAGGAGAACAAAAATCATCATCTTATAAACAAAAAAATAATAAGTGAAGATGTTTAGAGTAAAGAGGTGTTTATTGTTTATTACTGTAGACTCCTTGTGGAGCATAGGGCCACAACAACAAGTAGGTTTTATGGGATGAAGTTGCTAGCTCCATGACCAACCCTCCTCCTTTACCTGGGCTTGGGACCAGCTATAGCAACTGCCAAGCTGTAGGTTTTTTCAATCAGAGTAACATTCTATTAGATGTACTGCTTTATTGGGCTAAAGCGCTCCAACTGCCATGCTATTTACCCATAGCTGGAGGGAGAAATGAATTCATGCCTTTCTCAAGGTCATTAGTGCAAAGTGAACTTATTCCGTTTCCATGCTGATAACTGTTATGCCACTCCGCACCACTAAAGAGGTGTTAGTTACAGTAAAATAAATTTTTGAAGAATGAAAATCAAGTTGAAAAATAGTACACAACAAAATGTTCAAGATGAAATAACTTACATAAAGTTTGAACATTGGTATCCTAGCTGTTTATATATATGAGGGTGATCAATTAGTATGTAGCCAGACACATAGTTATTAGTTGAATTTTGATCTGAAATTCTCATTGTATAATGTTCAATTCATGTGATTAATAGATAAGCATTGGCTTAAGTACATTGACAAGGCATAACATTTACAGTTTATTTACAAATCCACCAGAAACAAAGATCCTGTAAGTTTTCATTATTTCTCTGTCCTCTCCACCCACTTACTTAACTGGTACATGCAGAAGGTCCTGGGTTCGATTCCCTGTATGAGCAAAGAGTGTGGAAAACCCTTCATTAGGACAAAATTCCCCTGTGCACTCAGCAGCTAATTGAGTACACTCTTAAGCTGTGTGATTTGGGTGGAGGTATCCCTTTGGTGGACTTGCATCCTGGCAAGGGGGTGATCATAAAAACTTGTAAGAATAAAGTCCTGGTCTTGTCCAGACTTGAAACTTGCAAGAATCACTAAACTGATGCATGCAAGAGAAACCAGGTCTTTGTTACCAGGTGTATACTCCATTGGGAGTTGTCTCTTAAGAGACGGACGCTTTACTTTTACAGATTTATCTGCAAAAGCCAGTATTCAGTTTGCCATAGATTTTTCAAGGGAGGTAACTGATATTGAGCCCCTACATCAATGTAAATGACATGATCCATGTTGTAAATTTAGCAGAGACTCATGCATAACATTTATTTTCTGCTACACCAGTTTTTATTTGTAAATTGCATCATATAAAATGTCCACTTCTGGTCAGGCATTTATTAACAAACTAGGATGTATGTTCTACTGACGATCTTAGAGCAGTTGGTCCAGTAGTGGATTGAAGAGAACTTATTCCTGATTTACAGAATATGCAAAAAAAAAAAAAAAAAATGATGAAGATTTCATTGAAGTAGGCATCTGCCGATTCTTATATAATGAGAAAATAAAAAGAGCCTTTGCTCTTTAAGCCAATGAATAGATAACTTATCTTTCCAAGGCCGGGTAGAAGATATTGGTTAAATCCACTGAAATAGGTCTATGATGATCTCCTTAACTAATGATAGCATAAATCAGGCAGCAGGAAATCACATCTGATCCTGTAGATGTCCACATTGCTTACAAGCATAGTTATCACTAAACCAATAGCTCAATTTTAGGAGCAAAATGAAAAGAAATCTTCTACTTTCTTATCTATATGTTATGTATGTTTGTTTGCTACCATAACACAGCAAAAACAGCATATTGTGATGAGATTTTTCTTAGAGCAATACCATTAAAATGCTTCAACTTGGAGAATAAAGCAATTTCCAGTCCAATTTGCAACTTAATAATAATAGTGTTGAGTCTGTTTGTGCTCACCCCGATAATCCATGTTATGATACAATTTCTCAAGGGAGGTAACTATAGGTATATCAAATGCTAACTATAGAGTAATTTCCCTTATTTACTTATTTATCGATTTGCAAATAATTATAATATAAATTCTATAATAGGAAATGACGCAACATTGTACTTAATGGCCATGAATGAGCAGACTTTAAACGAGTGTAAAGAGTAAAAATGAAAAGTCAGATGAAGAGCCACAAACTATCAACATACTAACAAACTACATTTATGCTTTACTGTCAGTAAGTCAAGAGAATCTAATCTGATTTGTATAATTTGAAAATAAAATAAATCTGATTCCCAAATCTAATCAATTCTAGAATCATCCTATGAACCAAGACTTCTCAAAATCCATTAAATTACTCAGGAATTATTATGCAGACATAGATGCAATCAGAAGATGATTACTCTCAAACAGCTATACTAGTGCACAGTGAAATTAACAGGTCTCTTCTTATCCCCCTCCACCCCATCTATTTACCTGTTCCTATTCTTCGATTACTTTACTAATTTATTGCAGCAGTTAAAATCTACTATAATTCAGACAAAATGTATGCTACTAGTTTAATATTTAGATTATATTAAAACTGTTTTCTATTATAAATACCATCTGCCACTATTACAGATAGTATTTTAACTTAAAGCTTATACTTCAGTCTCTGCTGAAGACTTATCAATATAAACTTCCTTGTGGTCACACTTATAAAATACACATTACCTAAGATATATAAAAGAAAGTCAATAATCTTGCTAGTAACAGAAGTGTGAGAGACATGGACGAGGATTAAGTGATTAAGTAAGAGGATTAATAGTGCAAAAAGCATTCATATTCACCTGTGGATAATATTAAGTCTGGAGAATTACTTTTGTAAAGTGAAAAAGAACACAACATGGAAGAATACAAGACAAACATTTGAATAAGGAAAGAGAAAACAAAAAATAAGTCAAGGTAATAAAAATACAAGTAAATAACAGAGAGATTTTAAATCGCCATGATAAAAACCTAAAGCCCACATCCAAAAGCAATCCAGAATGGTTGAAAAGGGGAAAATGAACTGGCCAGCAATGAGTCCTAATCTCTATCCCATTGAAAGTCTTTGGAGAAAGCAGAAATCTGGTGTCATGTTTTCTATGCGTACCATAAACTGCAGGAATACTGCAAAGAGTGGGATAAACTACCATCTGACCAGTGCATGAAGCTTATAGATGGCTGCAAGAAATGTTTGGAGGCAGTTATTGTTGCCAAAGGGGCGTGCAACCAAATATAAAGGAAGGGTGCCAATATTACTGTACAGATCATATTTTTGATTTCTTCATTGAAATTACTACATGTAGGTTGAAAAAAAATGATTTTTTGTTAAATTACTTTGGACATCTTATTAAAATATCCTGATGACAAAGATGTTGTAGATTTCCATTTATTTCTGAAGATATTGTACAGTTTATAAAAAAGAAATTCAAGGGTGCCAATAATCCTGAGCAGCACAGTATATATGTAGAAACAGAATGTGACAGAAAACAAGGAATATTTCTAATAATACAGGAATACATGAAAAGAATATTAAAGTTCTAAGAGGGAGAAAAAACAAATCTTCATTTCAAGTATCTTACTATAAATTCACCAGATGTCTGTCCATCTCAGAAATGGCCAGAGCTATGGCCACCAATTTTTCTGTGTTTACTAATGGGACCCTGGAGCAGGTTTTTAGCAAGTTAGTTTTTGAAAATCCTCTCCAAAGGTTGTTTTTTTAGGGGGGGGGGTCAATTACAATGTAAGTTTATGCTAAATTGGTCCCTTAGTTTGTGTCTGGCAGCGTTCACCATTTCATAAAAATGTACTATATTACTAAAATCCCCCAAATGGATGCATGTAAGCAAAACTTAAGAATGGCCAGAGCTATGACTACCAAATTCTCAGTGGTTACTAATGAGACTTTGAGGAATGCTTTTCACATATTAGTGTTGTAAAAGATTAATAATGTTGGGTCTGCATTCATGCTCTCCCCGATTATAATGATCTGATTCTTTGTATGAGACATCTAAATAGCTGAAATTGTGCATTGTAGCCAGAGGTCTAGAATAAGGGTACCCCATAAAAATCAGTTTTAATCTTTTATTATGGCCAAAATCCCCATTTAGGCTTTCCACAGAAACTAGCTGGAAATACGGCCCATAGGGAAGGTTTTCAGCTAGTATAATAAAACTGGAAGATCCTTAATATATAAGTATACAAGAAATGAGATACAAAATTCTAGAAATATTGAAAAGAAATTCAAGATGAAAGATTTAGGAGCAGATTAATGAATAAAATTAAAAATATGGGAATAAAACGAGGTGAGAATAACAGATTATAACAACACTAGCATAGTACCCATAAAAAATGATAAGATTATTCATGTATGGATCAGATTGTAGTATCTTTGCACTCTGCCTAGGATCAGATAGTGGTATCTTTGCACTCATTGAAAAGTGTTACACACAAAAAACATATCTATATATGGATATTAATCAAAAATATAAAATTATAGCACAGACTCCAAGGCAATTTGAAAGAGAATTGGACGCAAAGTTTCATTACTCTCCAATATTGCCACCTATAAGCAGACAAATTTAACAATTTGCTTGACAGAGTCCATTAGTAGTTTGACCACAGTATAACTCTGGGAACCATTTAGGGCAGTGGATGTGTAAAGTGAAGAGAAAAAGAGAGACAAATGCAGAGAGAAAATTGATGCCAGTTCCTTTACCCCCAGAGAGTGCAACAAGATTCCACAGGCACTAGACCAAGACTAGACTCTTTCATTTTCTTCTCTCGCGGCAATACAGGTATGCAGCACTTAACGTCTGGGAGACGTGCTAACAATTACATCATCCGAGCTGACAATTGTACTGACTAAATAGCCAAAATTATGTACTATATTGCAGATAGTTTCAATTAATGTGCATATTTTTAAATAGGATATATTTTTAAAAATATATAACGTGCATCATTACGCTAGCTACAAAGGCCTGCTCACATACTTATGGAAGCCTGTCTACATTTGCCATTCTGCATTTTTAATAGGAAATACTGTGGCAAGTATACTTTTAATATGAAATTAAAAAAATATTGTGCAAGTACTGTCTGTTTTACAGCTAACTCACTTTGACCAAACAGTAGTACAGTTATATACGTACGGCAATAGATATGCATTGGTAAGTGTAGTGTAGGATAGCCTACATTGACAAAACTTTACATTTGTCAGGTGTTATAAATTTCAGTACGTATATGTAATGTTTATTTTATGAAAAGAAACAAGTGTTGGTTAAGTCTTTCTTTATCCAAAAATTATAACCGAATAATTGATAAAGGAATTCATGAGGAGAAAAATACGGAAGAAAGGCACAGTACCATGTTGATTGATACAGTATTCTTACAAAAATATTGATTGATTAAAGTAACTGTACAGTAAAAAACAGCAACAGGTACGTGATAACAAAAATACCATAAAATAATGTGAGCAATTAATATTGCTATCGAGTATTATGTACAGTATACACTGTAGATATGTAATGTGCCATCATACGTCTGGCTGCACAATCACTTTGTTTACATTTTAAAAGCCACTATGCTTATGTCCATTAGATCTCATTTACCGATCAAGGTTTTTCAACTATTAAAACTGTATGGGACCTGGGACGTATATGCAATCAGATGTTAAGCGACGGATACCTGTAGTTTGTCTGACTCCTACATTATTTTTAAAAAATATCTTCTATATGGATTATTTTTAGATAGCATATGCCATTAATACTCAAATATCTACATCAGATTTGCCAGTCAGAAAAAAAATATTTCCACTTCAAACTGAATCAGCAGTTCAAATATTTAGCTTCCTCCAATATCAATAAATCCATATTTACACTCTTTTTGTAATTTTTACCCACTTGTCTTGGTCTGAGGAACTCAACTTGAATTAATCAGGATTGTCTGAGAATACATGAATATGTGAACTTTCAACACAATGATACCAATAGGAGTGTTGTCATGAAATATTTTAAGAAGAAATATTAGCTTTCATTTTTCTCTCACATACAGGGGAAAGTTTGTCAACACACACCTTAAAGATTAATATTAAGTTACATTAAAATACAATTATTTATTGTGTTTGAAACAGAGGGAAAGGCTTATGTATACTTGATACATCATTACAAAAAACATTTGTAGATTATGGTTATTATTACTAATTACTGGTATTAATTTTTTTGACTAGTTTTTTTTTTTCTTTCATTATTAATTTTTGAGTAGTATTTCTGTCATCTCTATTTCAGTTGTTTTTTTATCACAACTACTCGGACTGTCACACTACAGCCATTAGTACTAGCAATGAAAACCAACTGAAACTAAAATGAAAGAAATACAAGTCAAAAACTGATAATGGTTGACACTGCTTCATTTAATAATAAAAATTCAAGATAGTTTTTCTTTTCATCCTATTATTGTTCCTTCCTATCTCATTGGAAAGTTTGTTTTTACATTCTACAACTGTTGAGCAAGCAGCCTGGATTGGAAATAAAGAATAAGCTTCTGAGGAGATTTGAACTTGCATACCCTATCCTTGGAAGCCTGTCTTACAGGGATAGAGCCTTACCAATTAGGCTACAAAAGTCAACCAGCAGATGGCATTCAAATTTACTCATATTAGAAACAGACCACCAAAACTGTCAACATAGGTTTCTTCAGTCGGTCCAGCTGGCTGGCTATGTATATATCACGTACCTTATTATGTCTGTTTGTTTTAAATTCCCCCTCTAAATAGGTTTTTAGTGGGGGGTGTGGGTGGGGATCAATTTACAGTGTAAGTTTATGCTAAATTGATCCCTAGTTTGTACCCACTTGTTTTTTTTTAAAATTCAGACTTTTTAGTGATCTAACAAAAGGTGAGAGAAGTAACTTATTCACTGATCACCCCGAACATGGCATGCTGTCAAAGGATGTTGGTAACATGACGGTTTCTATTGAGTGACTAAGCAGTTGCTATATTTTTCATGCCATACTGTTTGTACATACCTAGTAGACGTGGTAGTCTTCAGTTTTCTTAATTTCTCAAATGAAACATTGTCATTAATTTTTGGATGAAATTTTCTTTTCTTATTAATATTGGTACTTTCATTGTGATAAAAAGCAACAATAATAAGATGAAAAGAAAAACTAGTCAAAGAATTAATAATAACAATGATGCTTCACCTGAGAAATTTGGAAAACTATTCACTACTTCCAATGTTTGTCTATATCTAATATTGATTCTGATTGGCTCTTGTTAAAACTTGTCACTTTTTATTTTGACATGCAACCCATAATTCCAAGTTTAACTTTACCTGCATTTTATTTTCTGTTCTTCATAACTTAGCAATTGATAGCATAATTAACTATGACATAGCATTAAAAAATACCTTGAATAGTGTGGTTTTGATTAATTCAGGTTTTGATGTAGTACGGTTAAGGTATTGCTGTACAAATTAATGTAACTAAGTATAAGCTGAAAAAAACACATTAAATTATAATAAGTCCTTGAATAGTGTGGTTTTGATTAGTTCAGGTTTTGATGTAGTACGGTTAAGGTATTGCTGTACAAATTAATATAACTAAGTATAAGCTGAAAAAAAAACACTTTAAATTATACTAAAACTTCAGGTTTTAAATCAAGGTATAACTGTACAACAAAAATGAATACAAAGTCAAGTAGTCAGAAAGCTTCAAATTAGAGTGTCAACAACTTTGACTAAATTAGTCTTTTGAATAACAAAGACATAAAAGTATAACTTACATTTGCAGCCCTTGGAACTTGCATTTGCATTCATTAGACAGGTTAATCCAGTCACCCAGATATTAGCTTCATCAGCTGTTGTTGCAATGAGATCCATAGTCTCAAAGTTATCCCCAAATATAATAGAGAAGGCACACTCCTCTGGATAGAATTCCATGATCTCCCGATTCCGTAGTGCTTCAGTGGTCATTCCCAGCCGCACTTCCTTCATACAACTGATGGGAACTGGAAAAAAAATAAAGATACAACATATGTTAATTCAAGCTTGAAATATCATGAGGTCATATCAAAAAGATTTCCAGAAAAATGTTGTCATTTAAATGTTTTCAAGTTTGAACAGATTAGAAGGCTGGAAACACTGTCTAACCCAATCTGGCCTTATGCTAGACAAAACTGAGCTTAATAAATATCTTTAGAAGGATAAAGACATAGATGGAGCTTAAGTAGAAAAATAATTGTTTTAGCTGTTCTTCTGTTACTTAAAAAAAAAAAAGTCTTTCTGATTTTTTCCAGGAATTGTTTAATATACTCTTGTAAATCTCAAGTTAAAAATGCAACTGTGCTTCAAGACAAGAGACCAATATTTTCTATCAGGTCAAAATTAATGAATCCTCCATATTTGAAAGAACGCTTTATGCCACTTTTTTGCTTTTACAAAAAAAGGCAAAAAGCAAAATTGTTGAAGTACTAGTAAAATCAGAATACTTTGTGGAAAACCTATATAGAGTAGATAATTATAATCACAGCAAAGATATTTATAATAACACCACTCAGATTATTCTGTTTGAGCAACATATCATAGATTTACAAAAGAAATATCCTAAAATAACTACACTCTAGTATTTTCACAATTTTTATATTATATTATTATAAGTTTTTCTTCCATTAATTCACTAGTTTAATATCCTAAAATATCATAAAGCAATCTCTTTAGCAACTGGCATAGAATTCCATACTCATATCTAAAAAATATAGAATGAATCTTTGGATAATCAAAATCAAATTTATTGTATAATGTTGCATAAAAAATATAGCATCCTGATAAAGAGAAGTGTTTATGAAGTAGCTCACATTTAATTGTATTTGAAGCACTTAATAGCACACCTGGACAAACACTATAAATCAGAATAAGAGAGAAAAAATATAAACTTTGTTTACAAATCTGTTCCTTTTTAACCAGTTAAGTATTTACATTGGAGGAAAAAGAGTTGCATGTTGATTTGGGTGTCATTTGTTTGTCAATGAAGGTGAGGGTGGCCTAACGCTTAACAGTGCGGAGAAGGTAATCAATGAACCAAACTCCGGCTGGGACAGCTTGCATTCACCTTGCACTAAAGCCCTCCGGAAAGGCATGAATCCACTTCTACCTCCAGCTATGGGTAAATAGCAGGGCACTTGGAGCCATTTAGCCCTGAAAAGCAGAACATCTTGGGCATTAGGCTTGCACCCCAGCCTTGTAAAAACCCACAATTGCTACAAACAATGATTGGGTTTCTGGATCATTCAAGAAATGGCAACCCAATCATTGCCTCATGTATTGTGTGATACGGGAAGCAATTTGGCTTTGTTTTTGTTTGTCAATCTATTTGTTTATTAGTTTGAAATTCTAGGAAAAAATAGATGTGCCCATGAGCATCAACTGTGCCACTTTTATATATACCAGCAGTCGGCAAGTTGTGTTCAAGGGATTTATAGATTAATAAAACATGTAACTTAATGAGGAGCAAATTGCAAATCAAACTATGCAAAGATCTCGGGATTATTAAATTTCATTTCAGATTAAAGACAAGGAACACCAGCTCAAAAAATAAGTAATCCCATTTCTTTGAAACTAAAGCTAAGCCCAGGTTGCACTTACGATCAGTCGGCAACTGGATTTCGTCAAATCTGCGATCCTTTCAGTCCAGTCACCGACAAATTGAGACCTAAATGTTCTTACAACATGATCACGGACACTTTTTCGAGTAACCAACTGAATCGTAAGAATAGCAATGGTTCTATCTTCAACGATTCAGTCGTAGATCATAGCCAATGAAAAATAAGAATAAATTTAACGTCACTTCCTTTTCAACTAAATAAAAAATTAAATAAAAATGGCAACCTTTTTTTTCTATTTATTTTCAAATATTCGATTTTCTTAACCACTTTTTTGTAATTATCCTTGGTTTGAATAAATTAAATAAAATTTCGATTAAATTATGGTCATGTGATGTGAGACTTTTTGCAGCTACTGAGAGTAGAGTCGTAGCGACATGAGTACCTAATGGCTCCGTCGGCGATTAAAAATACTCTTCGCAAAAATTAACCTGAGTTCAACTGATTCAATTGGCAACAATTTGATAGGATCATAGAGCGACCTAAGCTTATCTTAATACTGAAATATTATTCTACTTTTGTATATCAGGATGTCAAGAATGATGATTTCAAGGCAAAATTGAACAATAGTGGAATCAATGTATGTTATATCATGAAATCTAACACAAGCAAAAATTGAACTATTAAGGTAGGTGCTAAGACAATTTGTCACCGGTAAATAGGTTGTCAATCAAATTGTTGTAGGGTAAATTAGTCGATAGGACAATTCTTTTCTGGTGTCTGCTATAATTTGTTTATGTTCAATGGTTTGAACAATACTCATTGGCCAAATGATCTTAAATATGATTGTTATGATGTGTGCTTGTATATACAAATTGTATACTTTCTTTTTCTCACTAAAATAAAATGTTCAATTTAGCATATAATTTGCATATAATCTTAAATTTTGATATTGTTGTGTAATTAATATTCTAAAAATGAATGGCTACACTACCTCTGAAAGGTGGACTATTCCACTCTGAAACGCGGACTCTTTCACTGCTGTGGCATAAATAAGCCAGTTTTCAGAGTGTCAGCAAGTTGCCTGGTGAAGCTCTATCACTGCTGTATGTGACTGTGGATATCTTTCGATCATTGGAATCTTTTACAGAAAGCAAGTGAACTGACATAACATTGGTGCCGCCAGGTGACAGATATCTAATGTACTAAACTTTAGTTTTATTTTTTTTTAAATTTTGAACATTTCTTGGAGTTTGTGATCAACTGTTCTCGCGACAAATTGAACAGCAACCAATTGACCAGATGCCAGTAAGATAAAATCACTGATTTTTACTGATTAGATCAATGCCTAACCAACAGAAATATTTCACAAGCATGAAGTTTGTACTTGATATTTTATTGTAATGTAGTTTATGGCATTTACTTTCTAGTTAGTTTTAAGTGGCGTGAGTAGAAACAATGGCATTTTGAAGAGAAAACCATTACTGCATTTCTTCTTTAGTGGCAGCAACCTCAAGATCATCTAAAGATATTAACAAGCTGTCTTTTCTACTTCCAGCTCATTTTCAACTATGACACTAATCCCACAGTGATGCTCTCAAAGTAGAGTGACTGAAGACTGCAATGGTTCAACTTGATCCCCAACTCAGACATTATGGCATTTTTATGTCTGTAACAAAGAGAATATGTACAGGTCTTGGTATCTAAAGAGAGATCTCATATTGATTTATACATTAATGTCTCTTTTTGCTATTTTGTATCTTTTGAGAATATTAGTCAGTATTAATCTCACAAAACTATTAATGTTTCCTAACCTACACGAAAAAGTAAATTGTCTTTCATAAACTCATAAACTGACTGTTACTGCTGCTATGATTTAATCAAAGGAGATTAGAAATAAGAGTTTTATTTATTTTTATTTGAAATTTTTTTTTCTAAAATTACAAATTCTATATTATTTTCCATTTTACACTGGGGAATTAGTATCAGAGTCTAGTCATCAATGGCAAAAAAAAAAAATCTGTTTATATTGGAATCTCTGAAATCTATCCATATAGGAGCATGTACTTTTTAAGAATGTCTACACAAATCCCAAAAGGTGTGGTCTGCTAACATTGTTCACAAATAGTCAAATCAGTGCACAAATCTAATTTGCAAGTGTGAACTTATGGATGTCTGTAATAAGTCATAAATCTATGCCAAAGTTAAAAAAAAAGAAAACAATTTTTACAGATTGACATTACGAATGCTACAGCACTAAAATTTTACCGTTAACTTTTTTAAAATCATGAATCATTAAAAAAAACTTTTTTAATCACTTGTAACTGGCAGACAAGATATCTCTTGAGAAATTACTTTGTCCTGAAATGGCTGACAATTTATCTTGCAAAATGTTGCTTTGTCCTTGATCTTCTTAATCTGGCAGTGAATTGGATAATGATTCAAGACAATCCATAATTAGTGATGAAGGTAGTGAAAGCATTGATCAAACCGGAGTGGCTGAAAAGATATCTTGCAAGAAATTTCTGCATGCTGGGTCTTCTTACTCTGGCAGTGAATTGAATAGTGACTCAAGACAATTTGTAGATGGTGATGAAGGGAGTGAAAGCAACGATGATCCTGGAGTGGGTGACAAGATATTTTAATGATATGGTATCACACATTGACACTGATAGTATATAGGAACCTCAGGGGGAAAATGTGACATTTTACACTATAAAAGGGCAAGAAGAGTAATACAAAAAATGTCTTTATAATTATCATATTCTGTTGGATATAAAAATTATCCATCATTTGATTTCATATATCTTTATATAATTATGATATAATCTTCGGACAAATCCTGTATAAATACGTATATGCTTTTATATGTGGCATAAATCTGACTTATATAATAACTTATATAATAACTTAAAATGATAAATAAGTTTGATCCACTTATCTGAAGCATAGCCAAGGTTGTATTACTTTATTGATAAGGAACTGTTTACTAGCACATGTGCATACATGTGCTAGTAAACACAGTAGTAACAATAGAGTATAAGTGTTTTATCGGTCTACTCAGCTGACAGCCACAAGCTATCACCCAATCTTACCCCCAGGGGTAATCCTGTGTGCTGGCTCACTGATCACCAGCACTGGCTGCCAACGGACATCTTTGGAAACAAAAACGTAACATGGAAATCAAATTGAATAGCAGCGGAATGTTAACAATAATATTCCAGCTGTATTATCCCAGAAATTAGGAATTTATCATTTACATTGGACAGTGATAACAAAGGATGAAAATAGGGACAAAATTGAAGGAAAATAGGGACAAAGTGAAGGAAAATAGAGACAAAGTGAAGGAAAATAGAGACAAAGTGAAGGAAAATAGAGACAAAGTGAAGGAAAATGAAGGAAAGGTGTGAAATGAAAGAGGAAGGAGAGTGAGAGAGTGAGAAAGGAAGTGAAAAGGAGGATAGAGAAAAAGAATAAAGAGAAGAAGGAGGAAGGGGTGTATGAAAGAGAATTAAGCAGACTAGCATTCCAAGGGAAATTATGAATCACCGTGACCCATATATGCTGTGTTGGGGGTGATCAATTAAAAGGTTGGGCTGTGATCACTAAAAAAAAATGTCTGAATTTTCAAAAAACAAGAGGGCACAAACTAGTGACCAATTTAGCATAAGCTTACATTGAAAATTGAACCCCACACAAAAATCCTATTTTGGAGAGGAATTTTCAATAATAAAAAAAGCATTTTCCCTACTTATTGAGAGGAGTGTGTGTACAAAATTTCAAGTTTCAACTATGAACAGGTAAGGCTGGGCAAAGTCCATATGGATAGATAGATAAAATTGAATCCCCCTCTAAAAATCTATTGGGAGGGGGGGGGGATTTTTCAAAAACAAAAAACAAAAAAAACATTTTCCCTACTCATTGAGGGGAATGGGTGTGCAAAATTTCAAGGAAGATAAGAAGGGATGATGAAGTGGAGATAGGAAACGAAAAGAAATGAATAAACAAAAGAAAACAAAGGAGACAAAGTGAGAAGTTGGTAGTGAAAAGAAAGATGGCAAAGCAAGAAAGAAGAAGGAAATAAAAGGTAGACATAATATGGAATGAAGAGAAGTTGCTCATATCATCTGTTGAGGCCAACTCTCTGCTGTCTCTCATCACACTCCCTCATAATCAATGTTTCTCACAACACTCACTCGCTTTAAATTGCTGACAGTATTACGACTGGCGAACCAAGAGATTCACACTGTTCATTATACGTGATAGAAAAAAAATGTCATACGTATACATTACTTAGAGTTTTCTAGTTTTCTAGTTTATAGTTTCTTCTCTTATGTCATTTTTGCTTCTTTCCATCGTAATTACTTTTCAATTCCCCTGTCATCAATAGACAGAAATGGATTTCTTTCTGTTGGATAGCAAATATGGCCAGAAGTCATTTTGTTGCATGCTATGGGTTTGTTATCTTTTAAACGAATTGGTCTAGAAAAAAATAGTGTATACAAAGTCCATCAGGAAAGTATCCAGCCATTTTGAATAACTCCAGAACCGGTTGCACAACCTTGATGTAACTTGGCAACCAATCAGAGAGAACCATAATGTGCATGCATGAAGAGACAGTCTCCTGTGGGGGTTACTCAATCGGCTGTGAGACACCATTGAGTAAGATTGCGTACTGTGTGACTGTCACAATCACAATGACCAAACAAGTCATTTTTCACGTCTTTTTGGAAAAACATCACATAGATCTGTCAACATCCCTATAGTTCAGAATTGGCTCCCTGCAACTTCTGGCTTTTCCTTAAGAAATTTCATTCCATGGATGAGATTAAGGAGAATGCAACAAGGCAGCTGATGGCGATCCTGAAAAAGGACTTTGTAGACTGTTTTGAAAAGTGAAGAGACGCTCAGATATGTATGTGTGGTCCTAAGAGGAGTAATTTGTAGGGGATTAAGGCACCATAGGCCTAGGTAGGCTATTTTTTCATTAAAATCAAATGCCTGGATACTTTCCAGATAGACCTTGTCTACACATGTTCATCATAATGTTTTTCGTATTTGTTTCCCACCATCCTATCTTTATTTCCTTCCTTCTATATTTCTCCCTCTTTCCATCTTTTCACATTGGTTTCATTCCTTTTGTTTTTCTTTAGCTGTTGTTAGTGGGTTTGATCTTTATCGGATCTCCCAGTATAGATGGTGTGATACCAATTCAGGCTAAATTAGAATACTTATATAATGAACAGTGCGATTTTCTTGGTTTGCTGTCCATAACACTTGACTCTCACTCAGGCGTAAAAGAATTGCTAATAAAAATACCACCTTCTCAACATTTGTAACAATCGAATCGATTCAACTTGCTATTATTTTTTCTTAAAAAATAGTTTCATAGATATTCAAACATATCCATGAATTTTTTCATAGATATTTACTAGTATCTACATAAGTAGTAGATATTTCTATGAGGAAAAATGACAGCTGTATTTTGTAAAAAAACATACAAGATATTTATATCTCTCAGTTGAAGTATTTCTGCTTAGTTCATTTTTAGACTATGCCACACCATCTGTGTCCATCTATTGCAGTCCATCTATTGCAGTCCATCTGTTTTTGATAATTGTCTATGTCCTACCATGAGGAATCTCTATACCTGTCTATCCTATTATGACTTTATCAATCTACCCACACCAGTATTTCATGTTTGTCTTCACTAGTCTCTACCTATTTATCTACAGACTAATAATCTCAGTGAAAAAATTCACAGAAGTATTTGAACTTCAATGAGATGATTTCTTCTTAGAAAAGAAACTACTAAATTTGTTTCAGTGGAAGAGCCCATTGTTTCAAATGGTGGGTAAGAGATATTTTTTATCAGCAAAATCGGTACCTCCAAGTGGGAGAGTCCATTGTTACGGAGAGAGAAACCAAAAAAGTTACACATTATATAAGTTGATATTTATTAAGCCTGGCTTAGCCTGGCAGAAAGCCATTATCTATAGCTGCAAGTTATATACCTCTCAGCCAATCTGTAGATATCAATCTAAGCTTCTAGTTTTCCCAGATACTTATCTCTGTCTGTAACAATATTAATATGTTTTTTGTTTAAAGAAACTATGCACATATTAGAAACTCTCAACTAAAACTGTCAACAAAGGTTTCTTCAGTTTTTGAGTTGGTCTGGCTGGGTATCTATGAATCATGCGTACAGGGTGCATCAATGGAGTTAGAAAGCTGAAAATTTAAACATTTACTCCTTATTATGTCTAGAAAATTTTTTTTTTAAAATCCCCACCCATGGTGTGTTTCAATTTGCAATATAAGTTTATGCTAAATTGGTCCCTTAGTTTGTGTTTGGCTGTATTCACACTTGTTTTTTTGAAAATTCAGACTTTTTTAGTGATCACTGCTGAACAAAAGGCGAGAGAAATAGCTTATTCATTGCTCACCCTTTTCCAACTGCCAAAAGACGGTTTCTGTTGAGTGACTAAACAGACCTGTATGTATTGCCTTTTAAATTAGCCAGCCAAAACTACCTTTATACATTCAAAATGTACTTCTTTTGGTTTCCAACTTCAAGTACCAATTATTTGGAAGCTAAGAAATAGTTCCTAGTAAATTCAATCTATCAATAAAGGTAAAACTGAAAAATATGCCTGTAGATAATCAATATGCGTGGCACATACACAGCCAGCCAGAATCCCTTAAAAACTGAAGAAACCCAGGTTGACGGCTTTGGTTGATGGTTTCTAATAATAATGGAAGAAATTCTCCCCAAAAAGCACTACAGATTTTATTATTAGGCTATTCATCTAATTTTTCCTTTGATAACAAGTCAGCAATCATAATTTGGAGAATATTATTGGGAGGAACCATGAAAAAATGAAAAAAAGAAATATGGCCAGCAACTTTGTTGGCCATGTTTTTTTCTGTACAGTACTCTGAGGATTATAATTAGGAAAGGCTATTTCAAAAACCTTGATCAATTTAAAATGACTCATGAGGAAAAAAAAACACTAACCGTTCCCTTTTCCTGCAATTATACTTTGCACTTCAATAAATCATTACTCGATCTTGATTGTCTAATTGAAGCTACAAGACAAAATCTTTAAGTTCTCATAAGAAAGAAAAGTCTATTGTCTAGTTGTTTTGTCTACAAATACTGAATTAGTTCTCAGATATTTTTTAAATGAGGCCTTCATGAAAAGAAAAAATATTTCAGAAAAGAATTCCTGTTTAAAATCTTTATAGATGGACAAAAATACTTTCATACTAAACAACAAACCTCTGTAATATATGACCACAGGAAACTGATATCAGTTATTTTTTGAATGCTGGATCTAAATCTGTATGACAGGGAACATAAAAGCAGTAAGTATAACAATTTATAGTTCCCTATATACCAGTATATAAGACAGATTTTAAAAAAGATTTGAAAAATAAACTATGCAAATATTACACTGCATTCACTGTACTAGTATAATGACTAAGGAGGCCATCTACCAAAGCTTGATATGGGCAGTTATGGAGCTTGGAGGAGTTGCATTGAGTGATAGTCCTCTAAATACCCTTGTAAACCATTTGTCTTATAGTCCGGCATGTACAGTAAATAAAAACTTAGTTTCTCTGTCTGAAGACATCAAGTTTTATTTTTAGAAAGCTAAAGAATATTTCTTTTTTAAATAAGGAAAATCAGATGCCTTACGTAAGGTTGATTTGAAAAATTAATTAATGAAAATTTAATTTTGTGAACTGAGATGAACATGCCTTCAAGTTATCTTGAAAGGAAGTGAGATCTACTTTGACTTAATTAACCTAATTTCCTGATGAAGACAATGATTTAAATCATAATGCTAAAACAATATTTATGATTAACAATCACTAATTTGAATCCATTATTAAGAAAGAGAGAAAAAAACAGCAGCAACAAAAAAAGTCAAACTTAACTATTTGGAGACTTTAAGACTTTAACATGCAATCATCTCAAAGCAATAAGAAAGGTTAAAAAACTGCAAAAATTGGTCTCACATGAACTGAATGAGATGTTCTATGACAGTGCCTTATAGTCCAAACACCAGACCTCACAGCTGAATGTGTCTAAGCTTAGAGAAATTGGATATGAAGTCTCGCAGTATCCTCCATATTCACCCGACATTTCTCCTACAGATTATCATCTGTGGGAAGCCATAATCTGTGCTTTTACTGAATTTGCAACCACTAAAACTGAAAATATTTTTAAAGAGATGGCATATCATCTTAAAGGATCATTGGAAAAATGTTTTTGCTTCAAATGGGTCATATTTTGATTATTAGGCTGTTCAGGAAATAATGGCCGATTTTATTATACCACATTTCAATTATGTTGCAATATATATTCTATATTTCGCTACTGTACATGTATATATTGTGAGATTAATCATTGTTTTATAGACTTATGTTTTTCCTTTAAATGTAATAGTTTGCATGTTTAAGAAGACTTAAGATGAAAATTAAAGAGCTATGCATCTTTTCAAATCGGCCATTCGTTTTTTGACCATTTACAATTTTGTTTTGTTTTTTTCATATGTAACAACCTAACATTTAGATATTGAAAATGAATTCTGTCAGCTAGATCTCAAACAAGTTTCCTTCTTTGCAGAGAGCTTCCATTTTTGACAAAGTAGACCACAGGTTGTCTAACATTTTAAATTGCATTTCAACTTGTATTTCAACTTATAGTCCAAACATTTTTTTTTTCACAAACTGGCAATAATGTGAACCTAAAGTGATTGACATTATCTTTAAAGTTATTACATTACTTTAGAATTCTAATTTCATGAACTTTTGTTAAAGCAGACAATCATGCTTTGTCTCAGCTTGTCATTCATCAGGCCAAGATTGAAATGTCAATTGTCAGTTGACAGATATTGCTTGAGGCAGTCAAAACCTCTTCTATCCTACTTTCTCACTCACTTATCGTTGTCTATGCTGTTATTAACATTTACATAGACACGGCTATAAATGATTACAATGAGAAAAATCTAACAGCATCAATAACTGTCAAAAGAGAGAATCAATAGATAATATGATACCTAACATAATTATAAGACCTCTTTGTTCAGCAGTTTTTCCTGATGGAAACTGTGTCAAATAAAAAAAAAAACGTGTGACTGATATACATTATCGTACAATAATGTAGAGAAAATAACTGCTTTCTTTATATTTTTTTAAAAGCTTGCCTTTGGATAGACTTTTTTTTTTAAAATGTAGTATTAATAGCACTTTTGATAGATTAATAATTATTTGTAATGTCTTTATAATAATTATTGGTAATGTCTTTATAATAATTATTGGTAATGTCTTTATAACAATTATTTGTAATGTCTTTATAATAATTCAATATAATCATCATAATAATAATACATATTAATAATAACTCTACAAAGCTACATGAGCTAAATATTCCTCATGTAGCTGAATGGTTAAAAGAGCAGAACATTTGGCTTATGACCGTCATAATGCAACTTATCTCTCTTATTCAGGAAAGATAACATTTAGTATTAAATGGCTACATTATACTGAAACAAGTATGCCTTTTGCCTTCACTTAAAATGGTTAGAATCAGTAGTTGTGTACACAGAATATTAAAATAATAAGATATTAAAGAAATTCAGTATCAGTAATGCAGTCATTATAAT
>VCCN01006703.1:6082996-6098958 GCA_006491835.1 Architeuthis dux | reverse complement strand
AGGAAGAAAAGGCAAGCATTACTGACAGAATAATGTTTTTATATGTATAATTGTTAATTATGAAAAACAATTAATATTTTTTATAGTAAAATTCAATTCAACATTGCAAACAAAAAATTATTTTCCCTATGCAACAATAACAAATTAAAGACAATAATGGGAAAATATATCTTTCAAACACACACCAGATATAAACTAATTGCCATGATTAATTACTCTGGATCAATAAAAAGTTCTTAGAAATATTTGGTATACAGTCAAATATACAAAATTTGGTAGCACTGCATTTGATCTTGGACAAACTTATAAACATAGACAGAATTTGTGAAATGGAATACTGCATGGCTTTAAACTGGGTAAAACAAAAAGGATCAAGTTTACATCAGGCACCCTGAAAATTGTTGAATTAAAAAGGGACATATTTTGCCTCAACACTGGTATGTTCGAAGTTACTTACATTCAAAGCACCAAAAATACTTTTTATTTTTCTGGGAGAAAGTATCTTAATAACTTTGAAAATTTGTTAGTTTAAAAAAAAAAAGAAGTTTTTTATCGAATGTAAGTAACTTTGAACATTTCTGGTGTTGAGGCAAAATGTGTCCCTTTTCGATTCAACAATTTACAGGGTGCCTAAAAAAAAGAAAAGAAATCAATATTTTAACACTTGATGGATTTCTACACAAAATGAAATAAGTAAAATACAACATTAAAAGTAAACAAATAAAAAATAGAACGTGAATAGTAAATTACTTTTTGCTTTGTTTGGTTTCTTTGACGTTGGCTGCCACCGGATCTCTGTCATGTCTTTGCTAAGGGAATACATTCGAAAATATTGTCGGCTGTTGGAACGTACTTTGACCATTTCTGACCCCTCCTGCATACAGGCAAGGCAATCCTGGGCTGAAATAAACAAGAATGTACATATATTAATATGGAAAATAACGTAGCCACGGTATACATTAATATATGTTATGATTATATTATGAAAATGATCTTAGTAATCTCATTTATCAATTATAAATAAATTAGAAGCCATCATACAGTTTTTGTTTAAGATTTTATAAAGAGCTGTTGAGAAGAGCTTTGGCCAACAAATACCAACAACACCATCCAAAGAAGAGATCAAGCGCAGAATCAAATTGGGGTGGAAGGCCTTTAGCCAAGCCAGTTTCATCTTCAAGTCCAACATTGCCATGGTTCTGAAAAAAAAAAAGTCTACAACCAATGCATACTACCAACAGTCACATACGGTTCAGATAACCTAAAACCTGACAAAAAAGCTCAGCTGCAAACTAAGAACAAAGCAACAAGCTCACAAAAGAATTATGCTCAACATCACTTGGAGGGACAAGAGGACAGCACTGTTGATACGAAAGCGAACTGCCGTCCGCAACATCCTTGAGAACATTAACAAATAACAATGGAACTGCATAGGTCATGTGGTGAGAATGACAGACAACAGATGGACATCGAAGTTAACCAACTGGACCCCTGGTAATTACAAGTAAACCTGTGGCCGTCAAAAGACCTGATGACGTGACAACTTTGATATATTCGAGCCAAAACGGCAGAGAAGAGCATAAAACTGGAGTTTATGGTGGCAGCTGGAAACGGCCTCCATCCAATGAAGAGCAAGGGATGATGATAAAACCCAAAGCTGAAGTAGCAGTAGTAGTAGTTCAATATTGAATCCTTTACTTTTTGGACTATCCTAATCTATTTTTTAAAAAATTTTTTTTTTCACACTATTCCAGTCAGAAAAATGAAATAACTAAAATATGAAAAAAAAAAACCAAGCCTGGCTGCTGCTGCTGCTGCTGCTGGGTCAAACTCCACTCCTACTTCTACTTCTATTCCGACTGAAGATAATTAATGCAACTTTTGTCTTGTATACATAATAAATAAATTTGTACATATGCAAGACTTGTCAGTTTAGCTCCGTCGGTAAGAGAGCCACCTACTGATCACTTGGTTGTGATTTCAAATCATGTTAGGGAACAGATCATTTTATATATCATTGGTTTAACAGGATGGGACAGACAAACAGTGAAGATTTTACTCCCCTAAATTAGGTGAGGATTGTTCTTGTTGTTATGATAGAAAAACAAAGTCAACTCCAGCCTCCAACTTGGACTGGAGTTTGCCAAAAAAAACAACAAAAAAAAAAAAACAGTCCCACCAAAATAATTCTATATAATTATACAATCATTTCCATAAGTAAACCTCAAACCTGACTCATTGTTGACATTAAATTACCTTCTGTATTTTAAACAGTTATCCAAAACATTTTTACATAACATGCAATTTTACAAGAGATACAAATATTTGACTTATCAGATTTTATTACACAACTAGTCATTTATGTAACCCATAATAATATTATGAAAGTTTTATCATGCGTAACCCATATGTTTATAATATGTAACCCATAATAATATTATGAATGTAATGAAAGTTTTAATAAATCGTATCCATTATATTAATAATATAATTGGATACGATTTATTAAAACTTTCATTCACATTAATGATTATATATATAAAGTGACACAGCAAATTCTGGCAGTGACAGAGAGAGAAGGAAACAATAATTATGGCTCTATTTTAGTGTCAGCTGGATTTGAACCCAGTATCCATAGACAAGGTTTTCTCTTATCACTTTACTGCTACTCCACCACTCCTTGTTTGAAACTGTCAACCAAAACTGTCAACATCAACATAGGTTTCTCCAGTTTTTAAGTGGGTCTGACTGGCTGGCTATTTATCTATGTGTTGCTTGTACAGGCCACACCAATAAAGCTAAAGGGATGAAAATTAATACACTTACCCCTTATTATGCTTAGAAAAAACCTTTTATTAAATTCCCCCCAAATAGTTTTTTAGTGAGAGGTTCAATTTACAATGTAAGTTTGTTTGTTCCCTTAGTTTGTGTTCAAGCCTGTTTTTTTTTGAAAATTCTGATTTTTTTTAGTAATCACCGCCCAACAAAAGGCGTGAGAAGTAACTCATTCATTGATCACCCCCAACACGGCATGCTGCAAAAAGATGTTGGTCACTAGACGGTATCTCTTGAGTGACTAACACACATGAACACTGCCGGACACAAACTAACGGAACAATTTAGCATAAACTTACATTGTAAATTGAACCTGTCTTAGCTTTAGTGATTTTCTGCACTGACAAATTCAATATCTCTGGAGGTAGGGAAAAGTTACTGAGAAAATAGGGTCATTATATGTGCAATAAAAATAAGAAAGACGGAATATATTTACATAGCACGAGGACTGCTTCAATTAACCACTTGGAACTGGCAGAGGATATTTCTCGAGAGAAATTTCTTTGACCTAGAGTAACTGACAAGATATTCCACAGATATATGCTCATACATTGACAGGTCCTGTAACTACGTACTTATGCTGTACTGAGAATAGCAAAATTTAATTATCCCATCTTGGTAACGGAATCTAGTTCTATATATTTTCACAAGGTAGTGATATTTATGCCAACCACTAGTAAATATGATTTAGACAACCATACTGACATTTAGAAATGGCAGCACCCATAAAGAAACATTTGCGTATACTTCTAAGGAATATTGATATTTTAGCAAATTCTAAGTCTTTTTACTCTGGCAGTGAATCAGATAGTGATTCAAGACAATTCAGGATAGGTGGATGAAAAAAGTAACCTTTGGCCAGTAGGATGCAAGGTAAATTTTCAAGACTTATTTGGGGGGGGGGGTGTCTTCGATGCTGGGAAATAGGGTATATTTATTTAGATGTTATAGTGAATTAATAATCTAGATTCATACCAAAATGCTGAAGGAGCAAGTATTTAACGAATTTAGCTATCTGACAATATGTTTGCTAAAAATATTACTTCTATTTAAAATGGATGATGAACAACCAACCATTTAATATGCATATTTTGGCAGCAACTTTTCTTTTAGTGCGGCTTGTTAAAGCTCATCTTGCTCCTTAGAAGTTGTGAGTTCTGGGTCAGGTAATGTAGAAATATATACCAGCGCAGAGCCAAAGTTCTGAAATTGCCTAGAAAGGACACCAAGCATGACAGGTAAAGGAATAAGAATAACATACCTCCATAAATCAAATAAAGTTCCTGTGGAAAGCCTAAATGGGGATTTGGCCTCACTAAGAGATCCAAACTGAATTTTTTTAGGCGTATATTAATTTGATAACTCTGGATGCAATGCATCATTTCGACTACTTAGAGGTCACATACAGATAAATGGAATCAGACTTTTAAATGGATGGAAATCAGATTATTATTATTATTATTTTTTTTAATTTTCAAAAACCAACTTACTAAAAATATGCATGGAGGTCCCATTAGTACACACAGAAAATTTCATGGGATTATGTTGTGTGGTTTCTGAGTTACGCTGTTACATATAGACGAACATTTGATGAATTATAGTAGGATTATTATACATTGATTTGTTTTAGCTGGTGTCCTCATCTTGGTTGTTATAGTCACAGCATTTCAGACATTGTACCCTCTAATGCAAAACAAATATTAAGAAAATCACTCACCAAAGAAAGAGATTTTGTTATAATGTTATAAGATGCCAAATCATAATTCAATTGAACAGCTAATACTGTTGAGAGATGATAGACAATTATTTCAGTAATCCATGGAATTAAGCAATTGGATTTAACAATAAGATGAACAGTTAACACTTGATAATAAGTGGTGCCCCACTTCTCTGAGAAACACTAGTTTAAAGGATTCAATAACCCAAGATAAACAGTTAGCATTGCGAACAGACCAGAGAAAATACTTCTAATTTTGTACACTGTGAAGGTCACAGACCAACATCATTGACTACAAAATTTTATCTGAACACATCAAGAAGAGCAGTTACCCAGGATACTCCAACAAATTTTTCTTGGAGTACACAAATTCTTGTTGGCTGTAATCCATCTCCTCTCACACTGGCACCCTATCTGTTTTTCCAAACACTTCATTTCTTAAGTTTCACAAACCAAAATAGCTCTGGCACCATCCAGAAACAATTTTATGGAAAACAAGATTTTTTTCTTTTTTTTTTTACCAAGGAACAGGTTTTGACAATTACTTAACCCAGTGCAGGGTCGTTGAGGCACCACAGAGGATTTCATCATGTGTCAAGTGTGAGATAGCCTGATGGAGCCCATCCCGCTTCAGGCTGGTTTGGAATCAGAGTTGTCCATCCCTTAGACTGGTTACCTACCATGGCAAGAGAGCTCAGTCTATTTACCCATAGCTGGGGGGGGAGAAGAGATAGATTCATGCCTTTTCCAAGGACATTAGTGTGAAGCGAACATAAACTGTCTCATCCAGAGTTTGAACTCGACTCGACAATTCCATTCACTGTCTTGTTAACCATTTGGCCATGCTGCACTTACTCTATACTTATACTTTTGCTTTCACATTAAAATATAAGGTAGGTGGAAATATAATTCCAAATTTTGTAAAATAAGAAAGGGAAAAAACATACAAAAGAAAAAGGTTTTGGTGTGTTTATACAGAACCCTCATCTTAGTGCATTGGATGATTTTCTGCTTTCCAAAACTTTGAAGGCATTCAGATAAAGTCCTGATGGCGTGACAACTACAATGTATTCAAACCAAGATGGCAGAGAAGAGCATAAGACTGGAGCTTATGGTGGCAGCTGGAAATTTAAGGTCTACGTCCAAATGAAGGACAAGTGATGATGACAAAGCCCAAAGCTGAAGTAGCAGTAGTTTAATATTGAATCCTTTACTTTTTGGACTATCCTCATCTTTGTTCTTTTTTTTGTCTTTTCTTCACAATATTTCAGTCAGAAAAATGAAATAACTGAAACATGAAAAAAAAGACAAAAACAACAAACTCTTAGAAGTAAAGTATTCAAAACCAACTTCAAAACTAATTGGAGACATTCCGTTTTCTTTTTAATAAAATACAGAATCTATTAGAAAATTGAAGACAGAAATGTTGCTGATCCCACAAAAATTCCTTTCAGTCCATCTGACCAACCAATACCATTCGGAACAGATCATCACACACATCAAAGGGATACCTTTGTATATTCATGGTAGCAGCAGTGTACACCCTTGAATATGATAAAAAAATTTGTTCCGGGTCAAAAGTTGAACGGGGTGGCCGATGCCACCTCCCCTTATCAGACACCCAACAACATAAGGTGTCAGACAAGGGGTTGTATATATTGTGAGACACGGCTATGAGTGCATCACAAGTAAAGAAAAAAGTGATACAAAATATGATATGTGGGTCAGCTGCTCCCAGACTATTTACAGTGGCGATCGCAAAGGCCAGATCTAACACAATAGCAGTGTTACATGGATGGAAACCAAGAGACACATCAAAAGAATAGCGTGACAAAGGTCGGCTCACAAACTGTATATATAGACCAGCACATTCGAAGCAAGAGAGGCAAATGTGACCGATACACAACAAGAGTATGCCGCCACCCCATGCATCGTGCAGACACCGGCTCAGATCCGCTATCAACACTCATCAGTCATATCCAGAAGGGGCTGCATAAACATCCCTCCGGACTGTTTTGCCAACAGTGTTGGCAAGTAATACTCACCCACATCTTACGCTCCACGGCAAAAGGATACGAGTCATAATAGTCATTAAAAGCAGAAAGATTTTGCTGCATTCTTTTTTCCACTGACCCAGTCAGCCCCACCACACGCATGTGAGAACAACTAGACACTCACCCTGCCGACTTTTTAATCTGTTCTGTACAATGCAACAATATAACAATGTGGATATACATATGTGTATGTAATTATTACACAATAATTCTTTAGAATTTGCATCTTAATCTTGGTTGTTTTTACCATGTTTCAGCCTTCCTCAAATGTCTGCTGTATCTGGTAACCTGCGTGGATTGTTGTATTCTGACATATTGGTTAAAAATTTTAAAAAGCAAGGTATATCAGTCCAAATTATTGGCATAAACCAATTTAGATAACGTATTAAATTCAACAGGTCCCATGATAACATTATGAGTTCAATCCCTCGGTCAAGCAGATCAGGAGGGGGAGCCCCAGTTAAGTGCCGCCTATTAAGCACTGAGACATTTTGTCATCAAAGACAATTGGGCGTGGTGATCGTTTATTTTGATATTCATTTATCTTTTTTTAAAAAGTGGTTTGTCCTAACCAGAGAAAAATTTGGTTCTTTTTGGATCTGGTTACAGTTATTCTACAATCCTTAAACTGTTAACTTCAAAAGGAAATATTAGGTAAATTAGAGGTATCTAGAATGTAGAACATACACTAGGTATTGAGAGTATTTGAGAAGAAGGAATGCAGCGAATAAGAAATTATGAATTGCCAAGAGAAGCAGTATGAGAAACATCTTTGCGAAAGAGTTAAGAAAAATCCGATGGAAAATAGCGAATGTCACATCTATATTTAAAAAGGGTGACAAAGCTATAACTGGTAATTATAGACCAGTGAGTTTGACCTCGCAAGTGTGTAAGATCTGTGAGAAACTTGTGAAGAAAGGAATAGTTACATTCATTGAGAATAAGGGTATATTGTGTGATGAACAACATGGCTTTAGAGGGGGGAGATCTTGTCTAATGAATCTACTTACTATGCTCAAAGAGTGGACTAAATTGTATGATAAGGGTGTTCCTTTGATGTGTTATATCTAGATTTCAAGAAAGCCTTCGACTCAGTTCCTCATTGTAGACTGATCTACAAACTGCAAAGATATGGTATAGCTGGCAAACTAACTTGTTGGCTGGAAGACTTCCTGCGGGGTCGGAAACAGAGAGTCTGTTTGAATGGTTCTAAATCTGAGTGGCGGTGTGTAAGTAGTGGTGTACCACATGGGTCAATGCTTGGAACAGTACTATTTTTAATATTTATTAATGATCTACCGGATACAATATCTATAAAATGTAAAAACTTTGCAGATGATACCAAATTGTACCATTCAGTCTTGTCGCCCGTTGACCAAGTAAGAGTACAGGAGGACCTAGATAAATTAATGCTATGGTCAAGAGAATGGTTATTAGCTTTTAATGAAGATAAATGTAAGGTGTTACACGTAGGAAATGGAAATCCGTGTTACGATTACTGTATGAACGGAAATATACTAGATATTGTAAATGATGAAAAAGATTTTGATATCATAGTAACTGATAAACTATCATCCTCTA
The DNA here is from genome assembly GCA_006491835.1 of Architeuthis dux. NCBI lineage: Eukaryota > Metazoa > Mollusca > Cephalopoda > Oegopsida > Architeuthidae > Architeuthis > Architeuthis dux. Next base: position 6,090,771 of record VCCN01006703.1, on the reverse strand, counting down.
GGTATATTGCTAGTGCTGCGGCTAAGGCGAACAGGGTACTAGGACTGATTAAGCATTCCTTTTCATATATAGACAAGGACTCGTTCCTTATACTATATAAGACTTATGCCCATCCATACCTAGAGGCCTGGTCACCGTACTTGGAGAGTGATAAAAATCTTTTAGAAAAAGTCCAGAGACGAGCAACTAAGTTAGTACTGGAATTAAAAAGTATGAGTTATGAGGATAGGCTAAAAGTGTTAAGATTAACATTGTTAGAAAACAGGAGAGATCGGGGAGACTTAATAGAAACGTTCAAGATTATACGTGGTTTAGAAGTAGTAAACCCTGATGTATTTTTTACTAGAAGCGGTTACAAGGGACTGAGAGGTCACACATATACGGGTAGAAGTAAATAGAAGTAGATTGAATATCAGAAAATTATTTTTTAGCAATAGAGTGGTAGATCTTTGGAATAGATTACCGGAATATGTAGTGCTATCAAAGATGTAAATGATTTTAAGAAGAATTATGATGTTTATTACACCACTGCAAAGGTTTAAGGCCCTAGATATTGTGTAAATATGATTGTTATGATGTGTGCTTGTATATACAAATTGTATACTTTTTTTTTTTCACAGTAAAATAAAATGTTCTATTCTATGGAGCAGATACTACTGAGGAAGGGAGAAAATTTGCCATGAAGAATATCTGTATCGATTTGACAAAGTAACCTAAAGTTTTGGCGATGCCATGAAGATGGAGATGTAAGGCTAGAATTCATTCTTTTGAAGGAAAAGTAATCAAAATGATTAACAAGTATACCGATTCCCCCATCTGCTGCATGCCAAAGTGGAGAAGGCGAAAACATATGCAAGAGAGAAAGCTGAGAAAACGTGTGAAACTCCAAGCATTAGTATTAACAAATGCATGGAAAATATGTCTCAAGCTGGTATTATGCAATTGCCAAATAGACAAGCAATGCATAAAATCATTCGAAGAAAGCGAAATGAAGTCAGTCAAGTTCCTGATAACCCTAGAACCATTCAAGAGTTAGAATTGCTTCATGAATATAAGATATATAAACCCACTCCTGAAACATAAGACTTGCTTCATGGATAGGTCAAGGTAGAATAATAATTTTTGGATGGGAAACTTGGCTGAAACATATAGCAACTTCAAAAAGCTAGTATGTAGATGGAACATTTGCAATTGCATCACATTTATTTTATCAAGTTTATACTGTTATGGTCAATAAACACAATGGCATGCATCCCGTTCTATATGCACTCTTGCAGAACAAGCAGATCTCAACTTGCTTGATTAAGGAGAATGTACTAAGTGACCAACCTGATGCTATTAATTGTGATTTTGAACATGCAGTTTTTGCAACAATAAAAAAAATGCTTTCTTATTGCAAAAATTAGAGCAAGTCTGTTTCATTTATCATAAAATGAAAAACATGGACCTCATGAGTTTACAAATAGAAGAGGAGCTGAGAGAAGACTATTGTTTCCAACAAAAATATGAAAACCTATACCAATAAATGTTAATAGGCAAAGACAGAACAAATAACCACACTGAAGCAGCAAACAGATGTCTTCGAAGTGAACTTGGAATGCTACATCCAACAATATGGAAATTTACTGATGCTCTTAAGTTAAAAAAGTTAAATTACTAAAATATATAGAAAAACAAATGAAAGGATATTAAAGACCATTTCAGAATATGGGAACAGAAGTGAATTAGAGTGTCTGTGTGCAATTGCACAAGATTTATAAAGCTAAAATTTTAGGACAATTTGTATATATTTTTAATATTGAAATGAATAAATAAACCTCTTTTTTTAAAAATGTTTCTTTTTAACACCATTTTTAGAGAAAGGAGTTAAATAGTTTTTAGCTTAATTTTGTTTTACTATTATTATTGTATTTTCTTATTTTACAACTGATTTTGTTTCCAATTCACCTTTTTCTACTTAATTTTGTAATAGATTTTTAATCTTAGGATTATTTTTCTTATCGATTTTCAAAGATCTTTTTAATAATGTTGTACCACAGAAATTAGAATAACATTTTTTATAGCTAAATCTTAGGACAATTTTCTATGTTATTAATATTCAAATCAATAAATTAATCTCTTTTTTAAAATGTTTCTTTTTAATACCATTTTTTTTAGATATGAGTTTTATATTATTTTAATAACCATCTCTCTGTTTTATCTATGTATGTATGTTTGACTGTTCATTAATTCTTTTTTAGTACTCTGTTATAATGTAATGCTTAGTTTTAAAAGCAACGCATTGAAAATAACTGTTTGCAGCTACTTACATTTTTCAGAAGCTCTCTTTTGATATAAACATATTAATATATTTACTAAAGATTTTCTTTATTTTATATAACTTTTTGTTAAAATATTTTTTAAATAGTTTATAGCTTAAATTTGCTTTGATAATAGTTTTACTATTCTATTTTATTTTATGATTGATTTTGCTACTAAATGTTTGATTGATTTTTAATGTTATGGTAATTTTTTCTTTTTGAATAACGTTATACTATAGAAGATAGAAAGATATTTTCTATATAATTTATATTATTTACAGAAATGTTATCATTTTCCACTTATCTTTAATAATTTTCACTGAATTCTCTTCTGTAAATAGAATTTTTTTTCTTATTCTTTTTCTTCTTAGTTTTGATCTATTAAGTTTTAAATAATTTTTTAAAAATTATTAAAAAAACCCTGCATTTAGCATGGATTACTTAGAAAAGCACAGAGAGCCATGGAACGAGCAATGCTAGGAGATGGGCCGGTCACCTGGCGAGAAGAGATGAAAATTGATTGGTGCCCATGGGATAGTAAAAGAAGTAGGAAAACGGCCAGATACAAGATGGAGAGACGAGATAGAAAAGTTTGCCGGTAAGACTTGGCAGAGATTAGCACAAGATAGGTTGTCATGGAAGGAGATGGGAAAGGCCTTCGTCCAGCAGTGGACTTATAACGGATGATGATGATGATGACTCACAGGGTGGACGGAACACATCTTGGCTAGCTTTGCTAGTCTTGAAACTATATACTGGCACTGAATAGTCAGGTGCGGAATAATACCTTATCTGAACAGGAGAGTATCAACTCAATGGAGAAAGCAGAGCATCAACATAAGATAAGGTGAAAATTGCAAAGTTTGATATCCCTAGATATCAGAGAGAATATGTATGTGTATACATATACATTCATATAGCAACCAAGGTATGTGGTTATAGATGCAGAAAGATAAAGATAATTCTGAAGATTCCTGTTCATGATGAAAATTTAGTTGAACAAATGAGAAAGGACATAGGTAATCTCTAATAATTTAACATTAATACTTCATATTATATCCACACTTTCACAAACAGGTAGTTATTCAAAACTGCAGATATGTGTTATATGAGTAGAATTTATGACTGACTGTGCTAAACTAAAATAAGTTTCTCTTCTCTTAAATTAATGTACCTTGATGTTGGGCCATCCTTCGAAACAGTGATTTCAACCTTTGGCGATTTCTGCTACTGAAGACCAAACGCGTAGAAATCTGCTTTAGAAACTGGTTTCTGTGGATCGGAGAGTTTTTCCGCAGGTTTATTTCATGAGTTCTATTTTTTGGATATCTCATTATTATCCACTGTAGTAATATATTAAATAGTAGGTGATTGTTACTTATTACGTGCTAAATTCAGCAATCATTTTCAGCATAGAATTCCGTGTGGTGCTACTGCTACGAAAAAGAACGCTGAAAATGAGTGCTGAATTTAGCTAGGTTTTAATCTTGGACCAGTTGCATTGAAAAAAAATAAATAAACAACTATGTAATTACTAATGTGTAAAGATTTTTTTTTTTTGTTAAAAAAAAAAATTAAGTATGTCTTAAAAACAAATACATAAGTTTAATCTTTATTTGTGCCCTTTCGTGAATTTGAATTAAAAATCTTTAAATTCAGAAACGACCTCAACTAAGGTGAGTAAAAATTGTATTATTAAAATTCTTGAAAAAAAATAAATACATTCTCCACAGAAACCAGTTTCTACAGCAGGAGATTTTTAACCATATGGTCTTCCATAGCAGAAATTGCCAATGGTTGAAATCACCGAAAATGTTCCGTTCTCCTGTTTCGAAGGATGGCCAAATGTTTTACCAACTCTACTGTTGGGTTGGAATCTTAAGTGGCCTACATACACATTCTCTACTCATGAATGTGAAATGCTATCATCTATGCAAATATACACATACATATGTACACACACACATGGTGGGAGGATGGTATGATAAAGGTATAGTATGGTAGGTATAAGAGAGGTATTTTGTGTTTGTGTTTGTGGTAGGAGGATGGTAGGAGAGATTTTGTGTGTGTGGTGAGAGGATGGTATGAGAGAGGTATTTTGTATGTGTGTGTGTGGTGGGAGGATGGTATTAGAGAGGTATTTTGTATGTGTGTGTTTGGTGGGAGGATGGCATGAGAGAGGTATAGTGTGTGTGTGGGAGGGTGGTATGAAACTTCTGAGTCTGTGGTCGGATTATTTTGTGTGGATGAGGGAGCCTGGTATAAGATTGTGTGTGTGTGGTGGGAGGATTAGGAGTAAAGTATTTTGTGTGTGTGTGTGTGTGTGTGTGTGTGTGTGTGTTTGTTGGGGTGGGGTGGTAAGGATTATATGAGAGAGGTATTTTGTGAGAGAAAGAACACTAAGTAAATTATAGATATCAGACTGTAATGCTGAAGTGTCATTGTTTTTAATTTGCTTCCACTTGAACAGCACTAAGTGTTGAAAATAGCCAATGCAGATAACAATCCAATATATTACACAGCATATTAAATTCTGTTTTTTGAACAGATTCATAGGTCTAAAGATAGGCTTTAAATTACTCCTATTTTGCCTTGACCTTCAGCATCCAACTTTCTCCAATATGGAGTTAATTTGTATGACTGCCTTTTACCATCATCTTAAATTTTATTAGTTGCTTTTTATCGCAACTTTTGCTCAGACCAATTACCCTCTGGCAGTGAGCAAATAGCATTGATCGGAAAATAAAGAATAAGCCTCGGATGGGACTCGAACCCACATTCCCAAGATAGGGGAGGCACCATTTGGTCTGCGTTACCAATTACGCCACAGAGCCTTAACTAAACTCGAAATAACACTCCAAACAAAGAAATGCAATAAGGAGTTAGGTTTCTTCAACTTTTAAGTGGGTCTGGCTATGTATGTATCTGTTGAGCATACAGGTTGCACCAATGGATCTAGAGGGCTGAAAATTTAAACATTTACTCATTATTATGGCTAGGAAAAGAAAAGAAATGCCCTCCCCCAACAAGTTTTTAGTGCGTGTGTGTGTGGGGGGGGGTCAATTTGCAATGTAAGTTTATGCTAAATTGATACATTTGTTTGAGTCCAGCAGCATTCACACTTGTTTTTTTAATGATCTCTGCCCAACAAAAGGCGAGAGAAGTAACTCATTCATTGATCCACACTTTTTCCAATTTTTTAATTGATCACCACCAACATGGCATGCTGCCAAAACACAGTCACGTGACAGTTTCTATTGAGTGACTAACCAGACCTGTTAGTATTTTTTAATGTAGTTTATCAATGCAATTTCTTAACTGAATATTTTCTGTAGATAAATAAATATAATGTTTGCTTCTTGACATGCAAAACCCATCATTATGAAACTATACAATAATTGTATATATGATGAATAAACATTTAATAAGTGATATCAATATTTTCAGCCTATTGTTTTTCTTTAAATAATAATTCTTGTTATCATAAACAATTCTTATAGAGTATAGAATGGATATGCCAAAACATTATGGTAACAACAAAAGCAAAAAAGAATGAGTCCAATAGCCTGAATAGCTATTGGAATGATAAAGACTATTCTCAAAATTACAGATTTATATTCTAAATAATGATGCTATATAAACATGTATTTAAGTGATGAATTATCACATGTCCTGTTTTATTATGGTTAAACAAAGAATGAACACATCAGTTACCCCTTGCCATTTGCGGTTTTGATAATTCATGGTTCTCAAGATGACGATGACCATGATGATCCACTTTCAATGCTCGAATAAGTGATAACAATGCAGTACAGTATGTTACATAGTCAGTTGCTTGTGTATTTACATATATAAGTGCAGGTCTTGTAACTGTACGCCAAGAAATGTGTGTGCGTGACAGACGTGTTTGTGTACATCATCATCATTGAAGTTTGGATCATTATATATCGTTCATAGTCAACGTATGAAAGAAATTGCTTGATTTTGAAAGTAGATACTGTACTTAGTCTATCCTCACATAGGCATAAGGTGGGTCAAACGGTATTTCAGACATAAAATCTTTTTATGAGTAGTTTTATGAAATTTATTTGTTTTTGTTTCATTAACTGTATAACTTATTTTTAATGTATGCTTTACTGTATTCATTTATTTATTTATACCTTTCCAATTTGGGAATGGTATACTGTTTGTTGATCAAAAGGTTTATGGCACAAGGTTTATGGTTTTTGGAGACCAAAAGGTTTTTTTTTGTTGTTTTTTTAGCAAAAAGATTATTCGCAGAGTTAGTGCATTTATGCACCCTGGTGCCTCTAACCGCGTGAATGGCAAAGGATAACTGTAATATAAACACCCTTTTCTGGCTTCTTCAATCAGATAGCTGGTCAGGGCCACTTTTATTCTTTCTCAAATATGTATGTATGCATACATATCTCACAATGTGTATATATTTTCAAAGACACTTTTTATTAAAGATTTGACCAGTATGCTTATTGATCTGCTTACAATTTGGTGCTCAAAGCTTCTACTAAAGGTGTCCCAAATTATAATATGGGTGTTGGGGTTCAAGAAAGCCAACCACATTACAACCGAGCTGTGATCAAATTTAACTATTTTGGAGCTAGATTAATATTTTGTGGTCCACCATCCGCCCGCGTTATAATGCAAGCCACGCTATAACAAATTGTGTTATAACGGGGGAGACCTGTAGTAATATCACAGCAGGTATCTGTATTTTGGTGCCGATCATTTTCGTATGTGTTGACATCCAGAATGATCACAATCCCTATTGGCTAAAATCTGAAAAACCACAATCCCAAAAGATAAAAATCCCATAAGGCTGAAATTCTGAAAGGCAAAATCTAAAAAAACGTAGTTCCCATTGAAAAATGGCTAAATAAGAGAGGTAGGTGCTCCAGTTGTTTAGAGATCATTCTTAGCTTGATACTGTATTGAGAGTTATTGACCATTTTAATAAAAAAAATAAATATTTTTGTAAAAAAAAATTTGATTTCACTTTGATTACATAAACTTTTGATTGTAAAAAAATTAGTTGTTTTAATCCTTGTTGTGATTAAATAGACTTTTGATCAAATTAAAACTACATAATTATTTTTTGTAAAATAAAAATGAGTTAACTTTTTTTTGCAAAAAATAAATAAATGCATAGTTTTAATTTGATACATATATGTATGAATAAATACTTATAAATAATTTCTATGCCAAAAGAATGTAAAAAAAACTATCTTCTTAAAAGCAGAAGATATTTATGCGTTGCAATCCTGTAAGCTGTCAGAGAGAGAGTTTGTTTATAAGTAGATCAGTTGCAAACGAGGCACTCCTCATTTGCCTACAATTATAACATGGGGTTTGTTACTCAGTAATAGTTACATATAGTGGGATGCAAATGACCAGGATATAATAAAAAAACAAACAGATGCAAATGTCCAGGGACACCAATGACCGGGATGTAGTTGT